>ML787372.1:50484-92003 GCA_009831015.1 Picea engelmannii
TCATAGCTGTTAAGCTGGAAGCTCAGTACTCGTCTTGCTTTACATCAAAGCAATCAAGCTGGAAGCAAGATACTAGACTGGCTTTACGTCACAACTTCTCAAGATGGAAGCACAATACTAGTCTCAACTCAACGTCTTGCTTTACGTCACAACACTTAAGCTGGAAGCAAGATACTATACTGGCTTTACATCACAGCTGTCAATCCGGAAGCACAATACTAGTCTCATCACATCGTCTTGCTTTACGTAACAACACTTAAGTTGGAAGCAAGATACTAGACTGGCTTTACTTCACAATTGTCAAGCCGGAAGCACAGTACTAGTCTCACCACATCGTCTTTCTTTACGCCACAACCATCAGGTTGGAAGAAAGATACTGAAATGGATTTACGTCACAACTGTCAAGTAGGAAGCACAATACTAGTCTCATCACATCGTCTTGCTTTACGTCACAACCATCAGGTTGGAAACAAGATACTAGACTGGATTTACGTCACAACTGTCAAGCCGGAAGCACAGTACTAGTCTCATCTCATCGTCTTGCTTTACGTTACAACAACAAATCTGGAAGCAAGATACTCGTCCTGCTTTACGTCACAACTGTCAAGCTAGAAGGAGGATACTGGACTAGCTTTACGTCACAACTGTCAAGCCAAAAGCACAGTTCTAGTCTCATCACATCATCTTGCTTTACGCCACAACAATGAGGCTGGAAGCAAGAGATGTCTCATCACAACAATTACTCCCCCTTTTGAGGAAGGTCCTTTTGGACTATACCAATCTTATCTCTAAAGTTCTCAAACTTTACACGAGATAGAGGCTTGGTCAACACATCAACAACCTATTCATCCGTGCTAATGTACTGGAGCATTAAGGCTCCTCTCTGCACCATGTCACAAATGTAATGATATCAGATCTCTATGTGCTTTGACCTGTCGTGGAATACAAGATTCTCTGTCATCTTTATGCATCTTTAGTTGTCACATAGGATCGTGGTTGCTTCCATCTCTAGGTCAAATAGGCCGGTCAACAACTTTCGAAGCGATATAGCTTCGCAACTGGCGAGCATGCAACAATGCATTTTTCTTTCGTTGTGTTGAGAACAATGCTGGATTGCTTCCTACTCTACCACGAGATCATGGCTGATCCCAAACTGAAACGACATCCTGAAGTGATTTTCTTGTCAGAAACACTTCCTGCCCAATTTGCATCAGTATATCCACTCAATGTGAAATCATGATCTCCATCATAGCTGAGACCACAATCTATTGTACGCTTAAGGTACCTCATCACATGTTTTTCAACCACTAGGTGAACATGTTTGGTTTCTACAAGAAAATGACTCAAGTTGTTCACGGAAAAACAAATGTTTGGTTTGGTGTTTGTTAGGTACATCAACGATCCAATAATCTGTCTGTACAGCGTGGCATCAATCAATTCTGACGAAGTGTCGACCAACAACTTCAGCTTCACTTCCATGGGTGTATTCATGGACTTGCATTCTAACATGTCAAATCTCTTCAAGATTTCAACTGCATACTTCCCTTGATTAAGGAAGATCCTCTTTGGACTCTACCATACCTCGAGACCTAAGAAATAATGCATTAGGCCAAGGTATTTCATTTCAAATTCTGAGGCAAGTCTCTCCTTACATTCAGTGATGAGCTTTTCTTCTCCGGTTAAGAATAAGTCATCCACATATAGCAGTAATATTACTGGCTCATAGCTCATAACCTTGAAGTAGAGGTTAGAATCTGCTTTACTCTTGGTAAAACCCCAGATCGTAAGAAAACTGTCTATCTTGCCATACCAAGCTCTAGGAGCTTGCTTCAATCCGTACAAGGCTTTGTTCAATCTACAGACATGAGACTTCATGTCTTCAACTTCAAATCATTTAGGTTTCTCTATATACACTTCCTCTTCGATGACACCATTTAGGAAAGCTGTCTTTACGTCCATTTGGTGCAGCTTCCACTTCATCTTAGCTGCAAGAGCTATGATGGTTCTGATCGAAGTGTATCTGGCTATAAGAGTGAATGTCTCTTCATAGTCAATGCCTTCTTTTTGAGAAAAGCCACGAGCTACAAATCTTGCATTATATCTCTCAATACTTCAATCAACAACATGTTTTATTTTGAAGAGCCATTTGGAGGATACCACGTCTTTACTCTTTGGTCTGGGAACTATTTCCCATACATCATTCTTTATTATGGATTGGTATTCCTTTGTCATGGCATCTGCCCATTCTTTCATCTGAATTGCTTCTTCAAAGAAGGTAGGCTCCTTCTCTAGGAGGTCACACATCAAAGCTGTATAACTGGAGAATGGCTTTGGTCTTTTCACCTATCTCGTGGTTCCTTGGGGAACACCATACTTCTCTCCATCTTGAATAAGCTCTCTAGCCCAAGTTGGCTTCCTTTTACGAAGGATCGTCATCTGAGGGGGTTCTTGAAATTTTGATATATCATGGTCTTCTCAAATTTCCTCATCAGGGGAAGTTATGACTTCCCTCACCAATTTTGCGGCTCTGGGAACCTCCCTCACTGCAGTTCTGGGGATTACAGGTTCCTCTTCATATACTTCTTCAAGCTGGCATCTTCTTGATTTCTTGAGCGCTGCATCTTCATCAAAGGTCACATCCCTGCTGATGTCAATGTGATGGTGATGTGGTATATAGATTCTGAAGGCCTTGGAGACCTCACAGTATCCCACAAATATTCCCTTCTTTCCTGAAGGTTCCAACTTGTTTATCTTCTCTTTCGGTATATGAATAAATATTGGGCAGCCAAATATTTTGAGATGGATTACCTCTGTCTTCTTTCTGGTGAACATATGAGCCCAAGTGCGCTATGGGATAATCGGTTCTACACATATACAACTTCCATTGCTGCTTCTGCCCATAAGCACATAGGAAGATATTGATCATGGATCATAGTCTTCACAACTTCCATTATCGTTCTGTTCTTTCGTTCAGCTACACCGTTTTGTTGGGGATTATAGGGATTAGTGATTTCCCTCTTGATCCCAACATCTTTACAGAAGTTCACAAGCTCTTTTGAGGTATATTCTTCTCCATTATCTGACTTGAGTATCTTGATCTTTCTTTCAGAAAGATTCTCTATCAAGGCTTTGAATTCCTTGAACTTGCTGAACACTTCATATTTAGATTTCAAAAAGTATATCCAGGTCTTACGAGAATAATCATCAATAAATGATACATAATATACATACCCACTAATGGAGGACGATGGCATTGGGCTACATACATCTGAATGGATGAGCTCTAGGACTCTTTCTGCTTTGCTGTCTCTCTTCGGAAAAGGGATCTTGATGTTCTTCCCTTGTGCACATCCATTGCATACGCCTTCATGGTCACCCTTGAGTTCTGGTAAACCTGTGACCTCTTTGCATATGTATGGTAGCGCTTTGTAGTTGATGTGAGCTAATATTCTATGCCAAAGTTCACATGAGTTTTCAATGGCGTGGGTCATGGCAGCCTCTTAGTGACCCTTTAGTTTATACAAGCCATTTTCTTCACTTCCAATGATGATTGCTTCATTTAAGGTTTCTCTTTTAGCCCACATAAGAACTTCTCCATCTATAAAGGCAACTCTGAAGCCTTTCTTTTCTAAAGATGAAATGGAGAGTAGGTTCTTTGTCAAACCTGGTGCATATAGTACGTCCTTCATTTTTACTGAATTCCCTGAATTCAGTTTGTGGTTTGATTCTCCCACTCCCTTGATGGGATATTGGTAATCATCTCCAAGTGTCACTTTCTGAGAAAAATTCTTTTATGAGATATAGGAGAGAATGTTTCTTTATCCCGTCATGTGCTTAGATGCACCACTATCAATGAGCCAAGTGTCCTCTCAAGGTGTTACAGATCCTGAGAGGGCCGATATTAAGACATGGTCTTTGATCTGCTCTCTTATCATCTTTCCGGGTGGCTCTTCATCTTCGACTACATGGGCATGGTGCCTCTTATGTTTTCTCTTGTATTATTCTCATCTGGTTGGACATAATTTCGCAATGTGTCCCATCTTGTTGTAATGATAGCATTGTACAGATGAGTAATCTCTTTCCCTTCGCTGTCCTTTCTTCTGAAATCTCCTTGGATGAGATTGTTTGTTATTGAATTTGCTTGGTGGTTGAGGCTCTTTATGAGTCTCCTTTTGGAAGTAGAGTTTCTTCCTTCCTCTTTTGGTGTGAGTAGATCGGGCTTGATCACCATCTCTTGCCAGTAGCGCTTCATAGTTAGCTACTCTTGTTTCTTCTTGGATGCATTCTTCCCATAGACTATCAAATTTCAGTTTCTTCACTTTGGCACATATCGTTTGGATGAATGCATCCCAAGGTCTTGTGAGACCATTTAGGGCTGTCATTATGAGTTCGTCTTCATCTATGGTATCTCCAATCGCTTCTAACCGTTCTTTGAATTATGAGATTCTGGAAAAATATTCCTAAATTGTTTCTCCTTTCTGCATTCTTGTATTATTCAGTTGAGTTCTTAGATTCATCTTCCAGTTTATGTTCTTTCCTTCATACAGTCTAGTCAAGGCATCAAACATTTCTTTTAGAGTCTTCTTAGATGACACATAAGGAAACATGTGGTCTTTGATTGAATATGCAATGATTCTTTTGGCCCTAATTGTGTCCTTTTGATGCTTGGCTTTTTCTGCAGCATCATCAGGTTCCATAATTTCTCCTTTGACGAATTTTGATAAGTCATTCTCTTCAAGAACGAGTCCAATCCTATACTTTCAGGCACATAAGTTTTCCACACCTTCTAGCTTGTCAACAAGCTTAGTGCTTGCAGACATCTTTTACCTAGAGCTAGGAAAATGACCGAAAAATGAAAATGCTCAAAATCAAATTCTGAACTTACCAGGATGTGCGCTTGGCTGAGGTGAGTAGCTTGGTGTGTTTGGATCTGAGAAAATCCAACTTTTTCTCCTCCAAAATTGATCTACATATTTTTGGACTGGTGCTTCTGGTTTTCTGGTACCTTTGGTACTCTGGTACTTCTAGTACTTCTAGTACACTGGTTTTCTGGTACTTCTGGTACTTTGTGAAACTAGGGTTTCACTTTCCGGGAGATCTAGCCACTGAAAAGGTGCGCTGAGAGCGCCAAAGTAATCCTTGGGGGAGGGCACACTTTTCTAGTTGGTTTTAGGACTGAAAAGCTTCACCATCAAAAATCCCTAATTTGCATGTATGACAACAGTGACATTTTTCACTCTTGTGAAAGATGCTTCCTTCAGCTTGGCTCTGATACCATGTTAATGTTTAAGCCATTATTATAGTTCTTTGAATTTCAATAGATAACAATAGCATAAGACAAGATCACTGAGAAATACACAATCACAAGAGACACAACATTCATCCTGGGAAACCCTCTAGGGGAAGAAAACCCAACAAAACTTCCTTATTATAGATAGCCAATACAATTCCAAGAGATAAATTAAACTAATACAAAAGATCCTCTCTCAAAATATGCGCCACTCTCTCTCCTTCTTCTTCAACTGTAGTTCTGAAACTTGTCTCTCAATGAGCAAGTGAGTTGTGTGTCTAAGTGAGGCACTAGCCTCCTTATATATACAAATCTGGCACGTGTGAAGTGTCTCTTCACTGGCAGGGCCAACTTCTCAAACTGGGTGGTTATAACCACCTTTATTATATTTCGGGGCCTCTTGATATATTCTGGGGCCGACTTCTTCTTTTTCCTTTTACAATTACATTATGACCAATCCACAAAATAGGATTTGGTCCTTATACAATAGCTGACATGATCAATCCACAATGGGGATTGATCCAATGAATAATATATCAAATAATAATAAGAATACACTTTGCAGTTACATTATTTTAACACTCAGAATTGCAAAGCAACAACTTGTGCGCACTATAGTGCCCAGTTTTGTGTGCAGGTTTGAGGAGAGCTGTCGGTGCAGCTGCTACAGCTAGCAGTTATGTTTTGGCTTGGAATATCTCTTGGTAGGGTTTGAACTATCTGATCATATCTTGTTGGTGCGCTACCCTTTGTTTGGTTATCTAGCCTAGGGTTTGCTTCCAGAGTGATTCTCTGTCAAGGTTAAGGTGCTCGGAGGGTGGCTTCGGCCTCTGGTTGGGTGAAAATAGTGATATTGTCAATGGTAAAATGAGCACATCCATTATATTCTAATAGGTTATGGGCCCACACCTCCTTCATTCAGTCTAATCGTTGGAAGGAAACATATCCAGAAGGATATTAGGCTCGTTGAAGCACTGCCACTAGGGTTACTAGCAGGTACAGTTGCAGAAACCCTAATCCTCTCATTGAGACACCTTAAGTGAAGAAATTGACCTAATATCCGGACAGATCAGTGCGCCCTAGCCTAGCGCATCTCCTGGTACTCTCAGCAAGCCAAGACATCAAGTTTGAGTTTGTGGTCAAATATAGGTTTTGACCAAGTCAAAGCAGCCATGAATTATTCTATGAAGTCAGAGAACAAGTTAGATGGAGCCTCTAACTTCAGAGCATGGAAGACAAGGATTGACCTCATCCTTGCCAAGAATAAAGTGCTAGATATCGTGAAAGGAAAGATAGTGAAACCAGAGTTTGAAGAAGGAAAAGAGAAGGAATCGTAGAACGTTGTAGCTATGGAGAAGTTCAAAGACGGTGACATCAATACCATGAGTATCATAGTGGACTCTATCAAAGACCACTTGATACCCTACATCTTCCATATTGAATCATCGAAGAAGATGTACAATTCCCTAACAAACCTCTTCTCAGAAACATTGGACAAGTAACGAGTATGAAGAATGAGCTCCATGACATGAAGATGAATGATGAGGACAACATAACATCATACCTTGTGAGAATCTCTCAGTCATGAGATCAACTACAAACTATTGAAGAGATCATTTTAGAGAAGGAATTGGTAAACATAGTACTCAATGGTCTTCCCAAGACATGGGATGCATTTTCCGCAAGCATGAACACAAGGAAGGGGAAACACGAAGCATCAGTTGCCGAAGAAAAGGAACCCACAAATAAGACTAAGCAGGATGAAATAAACTTCTTCTTCTAAAGGTAACAATACTCTTCTTATTTCTTATACATATCTTGTTTGCATCGTCTCTGTACACATCTTGTATATCTATCTTCTGGAAGATAATGTGTTCCAAGAAGAAATATACCTATGGAAGAACAACAAGATACATATTGATATCATTAGATAATGCACATGAAAGGATGAAATACATCAAACAAATCATGTGGAAGCTATTGCAAGATAATCCGCATCAATCTTGAAAAGACCTAGAAGAAACAAAGACAGAAAGAAGTCAACAATCAAGAGGAAAATGGAGAAAGACTTATGACATTTTGTAGAAGACAAAAAGACGAAAGCGTGGACTCTGTTAGACAGAGAGAGCCAATTATATATTGCAGAAGACAATAAGGATGCAGACGGAAGCGTGGACTCTGTTAGACGGAGGGAGCCGATTATATGCACTCATACATAAAGCAAGGATTATGAGGGAGCTAATCCTATGATCCATTGAAGATGATGAAGTATATATCCATGGTAGCAACCATGAAAGACAGTACGTGTTCAGTTCAATCTCAGAAGAAGACTTCTTCGAAGAAAATCCTCTAAAGTATCCCTGGTTGTCCATTGACATCCATGATCCTATGATTAAAGGAAAAAGTCGAATCTTTAGGGCATGGAATCTATAAGAAACTCCATGGACCCAATAGCTAAGGAAAAACATGAAGAAGAACATGAATATTCCAAGGAAGAAAGAGAATCCAGAACAACCAATCATCGTATCGAGAATCACAAGATTACCAGCCTGATATAAACTCACTAAAAGCAATCAAGCAGAGGAATTGAAAGTCGTGATGAAAAACAATGTATAGAAGACTTATGAATGAAAGCATTGTGAGATCTAGAACTAGAGGTTCTCCCAGATGGAGGGAGAAGACTATGATGATTACTTGTTCCAGTAAACCAGACATATCTGTACATGAGTCATTATATCATCTGCAACATCCATGAGCTGGAATTCTACATCAGATGAATGCAAAGACTGTTCTCCAAAACAATTGAACAAAGAGTGTATGAAGAGCAACCTCAATACTTTGAGGCATACCAGAAAGAGACCCTTGTATGCAGATGGAAAAAGATAACTCGATGGAGAAACTCCAGTGCACAACAAAAGCGTGGTGAATATTTTCTATAACAAAGATATTGTATCAAGATGATTACTCAGTAGATCAAATCTCATGATGACAGAAGAAGTGCCACATGGATATGTTCTAGTTTTCCAACAATGATATATTTTATTGATCAGAGCTACACGAAGCCTTCAAAGAAGACCAGTGCTCCAAAACAAAGTACATTTGAAATCAAGCATTACATTATCTGTGATGAAGTTCAGTAAGGAGAAAGAGGTTCTCCAATACATATCTCCATAGATGAGCAGATAAACAAACATCTTGGTAAAGCTTCTGTCCAAGACAAAAGAGTTTGCGTACTCAATATGGAGCTCGTGGAGATGACTTCCTTATTGAAAAAGGAAGAGATGAATCCCAGGTCGGGAGGGAGCACTGATATGTATTGATTTATGGACAGTCACTTTTTAGTTCGAAAAATGGTCCAGGATGAGCAGTTTCCTTTCTAGTTCAAAAAGTGGATTGAGATTTTTGACGGACAACGATTTCCCATTGTGGTTAACATGGGAAATGGTCCAGATTGTTGATGTATCATAGACAATGAATTCCCATTGGGGTTAACATGGGGAGTGGTCTAGGGAAGTCTCTCTTCTTGAGGGTTACTCAAGAAGACTGGCCCACCTTGCCGGACAACGATTTCTCATTGTGGTTAACATGAAAAATGGTCTATTTTGGAGGTTGGTACATGACAATATTTTCCTCTTGTGGTTAACAGAGGAAATGGTATGGATAGTCATTCCTTGGGGTTTATAAATTCTCTCCAGGGTGCACTTTGATTAGTGTAGGAGGATTTGCCCAGGGTGGGGAATGGTCCAGGCTCAGTAATCAGGGACATGCATTCCTTAGGGTTTATACATTCTCTCCTGGGTGCACTTTGATTAGTGTAGGAAGAATGGCCCAGGGTGGGGAATGGTCCAGGTTCAGAAGACATGACAATTATTCTTCCTTGCTTGAGAAGAATAGTCCAAATATCTCATTGTTCTACTTTGAGGGCATATATTCTTTTAGATCTCACAGATGTGAGTGAAAGATTGGCCTAGATGATTCAGTTTATATCATAACATTGTTTCTGTGTAGGTTGATATCAGATGATTGTTATGAAGACTGTGTGATAGTAGATGTATATTACTGTGGTGGATGTGTTCCACTGTTCGTGACTATACGTTGTTGATCAAGTACTTGCGTGTTACTTGGTGTGGTAGTGTACCACTGGATTGCAGTTATGTACTATGGATAGAAACAATTGTGTTCTATTTTGTTTCCATTGCCTTGAAAACTATCAACAATATTTTAAATGATTATCGGTTAGATGGATAATCAAAGGACATAGATTTCCCAGATGGAAAATGGTTCAGAGAATTTACTCTTCTAGATTAGAAGAATGGCTCTTGTATCACTCTGTGGAGTGAGAATCATGTCTGATTAATCAGATAGAGTATGGTTTCGAGAGATGATGCAGTTGATGACACTGATGATGATGTTGGTACTCATGATCTAGTCTATAAAACTATGTTGATGCTACCGGGTGAATGGTATGTTTTTGTGCTCAAGACCATTACCTATAATACCTCTCTATCTAGGAGGGAGTGTTGATATTATGGAAGCTGTGGGAGGTATTTACCTCCATGTGTAAACCTGACGAGGATAGAATACTCCGGGAAGCAAGAAGAAACCCTAATGAGTTGGCTAATAACCCTAGAAGACTTGTTGGCTCAAGGTGATAATTTATATTAGGTTATTAGCCTCCAAGAGAAGAAGTCGGTCATGAATAATAATATATACTGAACAGACAGATACCAAGAATGAGAAGTTGGCCCAGGCAGTTAGCCAGAATTAGTATAATTACAGGAGGCTAGTTCTGATTCTGGCAGGCAGTTTCAGAATTGCAGAGCAACAAATTGTGCGCACTGCAATGCCCAGTTTTGTGCACACGTTTGAGGAAAGCTTCCGGTGTAGCTGCTGTAGCTAGTAATTATGTTTTGGATTGGAATATCTCTTGGCTAGGGTTTGGACTATCTGATCAGCTCTTGTTGGTGCGCTATCCTTGGGGAAAGGTGCGCTACCCTTTGTTTGGCTATCTAGCCTAGGGTTTTCTTCCAAAGTGATTCTTTGTCAAGGTTAAGGTGCTCGGAGGGTGGCTTCGGCCTATGGTTGGGTGAAAATAGTGATATTGTCAATGGTAAAATGAGCACATCCATTATATTCTAACAATGGAGTCAAAATTCTGGAAGTGAACGAAAACAATGCATCTCCCAATAGAACTCTCCAGAGGATAAAGGCTAAACGAGGTGATGAATCTGAGTTATTCTTAAATTTAAATAGAGTGTAGGAAGATTAAGAAAACAAATAACTGCATTAGAGCATTACTGAAATGAATTTTGAATTAGTTAAGAAGATGATCACACAGTTTAAATTGCTTAAGCCTAGAGCATCACAAGATGAATTCTGGGCCTTTAACTCTCCAATTTAAACAAAAGAAAATGTAAATGAAATGACAGGTCACATGAAATACATACGATGAAAGGAAACAAAGCTCATATCACCACCCTTTAGAATATTTTCATAGAGACTTCAAAATATTTTGCATTTATATTCAATTCAAATTCATAAAATATACAAAATAGAGTCGATACAACCGAAAGGTGCTCTTTCACTTCTACCAACATTAATTCATTCCAGTATCCAAATACTTATACAATTTGATCAAATTGACTGAAATTGAAGCGTTTCATCTTCCAAAATAGTTTCGACATACGAAACAATTTACAATGATTAACAAAGAAAACATTTCAAAACTACAAACAATTTTCCTGACTATTCGACTTCTTTCCCGCCATCTGTCTCGCTCTGGTCTTCTGTCGGATCTACATATTTGATGACACCTGGGGAACACTTACTGGCTCTGGGGATATTGCACTTTGTCTTACCTAGCCACACAATTTCCTTCCATTGTGCATCAGAGGGGATTTCGTAATCCATCATCTCTTTAATCAAAATCTCCAAGTCAATGCACGTGGCATATGACATAGTCGACATGCCAACTTTCACTGTTTTGAACTTATTCAAAATTTCAAAGTCTGTAGCCAGATACTCTACCAGACTTGGGTCTTTCAGACTTTCTTCCATAGTTTCAAATTTGGAATGGTCAATTATACATTGCACGAGGAGAGAATTGTAGTCTTCTTGATTATATAATGAACCTTTTCCATCCCAAAATGATGGGAGACCTTTGATAAACAATTGCTCAAATGCATCTTTAAATTCCTGTATACTATGCTCCATCTGCATAGCTTTGTTTTGGACCGATCTGAGTAGGTTGTGCTTGACGATATTTCTCCTGGCCAAAATGATCAACGCAGTCATGTCCTTTACCCCGATAGTTTGAAGATCAACAGTCGGCATAGAATTTAGCAAGTCAATAGCATTTTGGGCCCATTCTGAGGGATTCTTGGCTAACACTTCATTAACAGCAGTAAACCTGCTCCGAGATGTAGCATCCACACTGTTTTTTTCATTTATGAAATTTAGATAAACCCTGAATTTAGCTGCTTCTTCAGCAATAACGTCCCATATGACATGTTTCGCTCCCTGTAATAATGTTTTGCCCTTTAACCTGGTTTTCAGCTTGCTCACTCTTTCTTGCAAATCCTGATTATCTCTATGGAGTTGTGCCATATTCTCATTTTTCACCTTCATCTCTTGTTTCAATTTTTCTATGACCTCTTTGAGACCTTTGATCTCCCCTGTTTTGATACTTACCTGGGACATAGCTTCGACTAACCCCTCAATGCTAGATCTAGACTTTGTATTAACAGGTACAATGACAACCATATCTGATGTCATTGCCTGTGCTTGTGACCAATTCTCTTTCTCGTTTTCCAACTGCAACACTTTAGCTTTGTAATTGAGTGCCTCTTGTCTGAATGTTTCCTTCTCATGTTACAAAGCAGTCAATTCTGTTTCATGTGGATCATTTGTAGGTGACATCTTCATCCTTTTCTTTAGGCTTTGGATCATCTTATCCTTTTCATTCAGAGAAGCTTTCACCCCCTGAGGACTTTCAGATTCTAGCCTCTTGACCTGTGTCATCTAGGCTTTGCTAGATGCCTTTTCCTGTTTCAATTGTCTATCTAGTTTGAGTGCATGTGTCGTCAGTATTTCAACCTTCAGACCTAAGCTCAGATAATCAAAATATAACATATCACTGACATTTCTGTGGAACTTTACTTTGTCAGGGGCACCAATATTTTCATAGTGCATTTTGATCTCAGATACCTTATCATCATCATCCACTTCTATGTTAAACGTTTTCTTCTCCACATCTCTGACTAAGAGGAAGGAAGCTTTAAGATGGGAAGTATTTTCTACTTCAAGTAAAAGGTCTTTTATTTCAATGTTGGCCATACTTCCCTTCACAACGTACTGGTTCATTAAATCTTCCTTGGACTGATAAAGTGCCCCAAGTGTCTGGCTGAATATGTGTTTCCTGCTGATAAAAACCTTTGTGCTACTTTCAGTTTGTGGCCTGCTTCCTGTACCAGCTTCTTCATTCTTGGTTACACCTTCTACCATCTCCATGCATGTTTTATCTTTGGGTTCTTCTTCTTCTAGGTTGACTACTTGAGAGGATGATGCAATTTTTATTTTCTTGAGAATATCTTGCTGGCTACTGGCGCCCAGGGCCGCTGAGCTGCTCCTCTTATTGTAGACGCTCATTTTAGGAGCTTTAACAATCAACCTGGGAGAATCTTTCTGTGCTGGCAGAGAGTAATCTAAGGGAAGCTGTCCGGTCTGTCTGCTACATTGTCTAGTCAGAGCTAGATTGGTTCCTTATGTTGAACGCCTGACTAGAGAGTTGATCTCCGATATAGTTAAGATATGGGGTTGAGGAGAAGAGAAATATGTTTCAGGATGAGAGGGAACGCGGTGAGTGTTGACCTGAGCTGGAGTATTCACCGTATACTCTGAAGGGAACAAATTATGTTCAGATTAAATTTGATGGGAATCAATCGTGGAGGAAAAACTTATTTGCGAGGCAGAACGAGAAGAATTCAAATTTCTATTTGTTTCCATTCAGTTCTGTGGCCATCCTTCTAGTGCCATTTTTTTGACGGGCCAGAATGAACCATTCGATCAATTAATGGATAACACCCGATGACAGGTCCCAACTAGACTCGATCTCATTTGGGATAGCACTTCTGACCAGATTTTGGCCTAGTTAGCAACTAACTAAAAGTTCTAACAAAATGCCAACTAAATACTAACTAAATTAAAAATAATGAGGAAAAAGGAGTAAACACATCTAACTAACGTTAAACAAAGAAATGTGATTATTATTCTAAGATGCAATCTCTAAACTAATGCTATTTAATTTAACCTATCTTGATCAAGAGTAAACTAACATAATAAATGAATATAGTGAATGATGTGCAAAACTTGAGCATAATAAAATCATGATGCAAGTGGTACATGAATTTGATAACATAAGAATTGATAAACCAAACGACATTATACTATTACTGTAGTCATTATGAAAAACCATGATAACTGTAAAATGCAAACATTAATTAAGAAGTAATTCGTCAACTAATATTCACAGGCTACAAATAGAGAGATGCATAAGCAGAGAAATCTCATTCACACATATAGATACCGTAATCTTCCAATTTAGAATGTCTCTTGGATTCAAATTAACTTGCAATAAAAATAATGTCGTGCTAGCTTCAAAATCCAAAAGCCTCTTCAAATGGGTAACGTTCCATTTATATAGCGAGGGGCCTCCTTTACAATCATTTTTCATGGTAATTATAGAAATTTGAGCTGTTTCACAAAAATGAATCTTCATTTTCCAGAAAAGATTACAATATCAGAAGAAAACAACATCTAGAAAGAAATGAGAAATTTTGCAATCATGACGTGGTGCGCTCCTCCTGTTGGTATTGGTGTTCCTTCCAAGTGGAGTAGTGATTAAAAATACTCTCAAGATTGATCGATTACAATATCTCTGAGACTGATTCTCTGTTACAGACTTTTGCGACCACTTCTTGATGTAACCGCTCAACCGTGGCATTTACAAAGGACTGAATCTTCTGGGTAAGTTGAGTAGGAAAAAAAAAATGTTCTTCAATTGTTTTTTCATAAAAAATCATCAAGTCCTGAATGATTTTCTGAGTGGCCTTATTTAAATATTCCACCTCAACCACCCTGGTGCTGACATAAATTGTTTCATCTATAGATTGTAATAGTTGTATCCCTGCCTCTGCTACGAGATCATTAACATTTTCCCATAGTTGTGCACATGTGTTAGCAACCACCCCTTGGGTGGAATGGACACTTTCGAAGAGAGGTTCGCTGGTGTCAAACAACATTCGGTACCTGAGTCTTTCTCTTTTCGAGTAAATTGGAAGGGAGGTAGGTATAGGTTGTAGCCTATCTTGCCATTTTACCATCTCCTCAAAAGCCTCATTTGCTTCCCGATACCTTCCTTGAGTCTCAATTAGAGTACTCTGCAGGTTTAATTGTTCTTGCCTCTCTACTCATATGTTGATCTATAGACCAAGGAGATCGCTCTTTACCTTAGATAGATATTCACTGACATACAATGCTTGAGCTTTGATTGACTCCACGGTACTTGTCGAGGCACTAGTATTTTCTAGAGCGACGATAAGTTTATGTTTTTCTACTTCCAACTCATCCCTATGGGTGTCCCGTAGGATTTTCATCCTCTTTTCAAACTCTTCATTCAAGTGGTCTCTTTGTGCCTGTAGGGCACCATTGATCTTACCTGAGTTTAGACTTTCAGCTGCGCTAACAACTTCTTGAACATCTATGTCGAATTGGTATTTTACATGTTTCAACTCTGTTTCCAGCTCTATTACTCGGGTCAGGAAATGTTCAGGGCATTAGTTACCTCCAGAGAAGAGGAGGCATTTAATCATGTGAAGGTGTTGAGCGTTAAAGCCGCTTGAACTGTGTTCTCCTCAGGATCATGGCTGACCTTCCATTCCAAAATCATTCCTGTATGTGACTTTGACTTGGAGTCCTCTCCTCTTTTTCTATTTCCCGACCGCTTCTCAATACTTCTAGTTTTGTTGTTGAAATAGTAGTCTCTATTGGTGACTACAAATCCTTTGAAGTTGAGAGCTTGAGAAGAGAGGGAGTAGTCCTCTGGTATGAATATTATGGGGGTATACTCCATAGGAGGTATATTCACAATGCCTAGGGTTAGTGTCGACGGAGTACCTGGAGTCTGGTTTAAGTTCTTCTTTAAAAACTCATCTAATTTTCTCTTTGATTCAACCTCGTCGGCCAATCGCTTCGCCTCTACTTATTCAACCATTTTCCTAGCTTGTGATTCATTAGCTAGCCTCTTGGCTTCCTCATCCTCCACTAAATTTTTAGCTTCTTCTTCTTTCTTCTTCGGCAGATCGGCCTGATGTGCCGCGTGTTGACATTCTATTATGATATTTTCCTCAACTTGTCTTCTTTGAAAATCTTGCTCCGCCTGGAGCCTTTTCTGCTCGAGTCGTTTTGTCGTTTTGGTCCTCTCTTGTTCTTTGGAATTGCCAGTTTCTTTCTCATGCTGAAACAACTTATGGAATTGGGCCAAATTTGCCTTGAATTCTTCTTGTTTGATTTCAATTTCTCGCTTTGCAACGTCATGGGGAAGATGGTGCAAGACCTCATCATACGATTGTACTCCTTTAAACTTATCCTCCTCAAAATACACAATGTGAATATTCAGATGAGTGAGTCGTGACTGATAGCCAGATCATGGGGATCATGACCTTTAGGCTCACCTAAGCACATGATTAAATCCTGTAAGGTCTCCACTTCTTTCCTCACGTGTTGAGCATTGTATATTGAAAAACTCCCAATGTGGAGGGGGAAGGTTGGCCACATTTTTTTACTGATGGCTTGCAAGAGTGTAGTGAGACCAAAACSAATCATTTGGTATGCTATTTACCTCATCAGTAATTGGTCTGGGATGAAATAAGGCAAGAGATGTGGGGCCTCGATGGTCCACCCTGATGATTGAATAATACTTGTAGAAAAACCAATCGACCACCCCTTTCATCCTATTTTTGGCCTCAAAGGATATCTTGTGTCTGGGGAAGACAAAATGGACTGACTCCAGAGGGTCGAGGAATAAATTGAAAATTTCATAAAAATGTTGTTTGAAATTTATGCTCCATAATTGGGAGCAATACACATGAATGGGGGGTTGACTTCGGTTCCAATTCCATCCTAATTCAGGAAATTGAACTAATGAACAAATGGCATCTATCATATAATCTGACATATAAAAACATGGCTTCTTTGTACCTGGGAGATTTTTAGCGTGTAAGAAAATGTTAAAGGCCAGGATATCCGCCTAGTTAAATATCTGTCCCATATTAACAACAGTGTGTGCCAATGGTATCCATTCAATTTGTAAGTGCATACTCTTCTCCATATAATCGACATAGCATGGCCACCAGTAGCTTGTAAGGGGTTTTAATCCTGTGGGCAGGGACCGATTTCTATCTTTGTTTAAGAGTCTCATCCTCATCCACCCACCAATGTTTCATCTATTTTTTCTGTCGTTTGATTGCCTTGGATAACCCTTTTAGGAAAGGTTCATTCAATGAGAAAGTAGGAGTGGGAAGGTGATACCTAGAGCTAATATCCTCTTGTCTAAGAGAAGCTACTCACACCCCTTGTTTTCTCATGATAAGCATTGTGGAAGCGTCAAATATTTTGAGGCACCACTGTGCTGCCTCGTTGTATGGGAATAGCTGTGGCATGGCAACTATCCGATGAATTCTACTTTTCAGGATATTCTAGTACACCTCCAAGACTTCGTTTTCTTCAAGAAACTCTTCGAATTCAAAAATCTTGTAGATATCTTCAAAGTCTGGGCAGTGTTCCTCACTAGTATGAGGAATTATGTCAGTCACCGAATTTTCTACCAGTCGGGACAATGATTCGGGGCATGGGGTACCCTGGAAGTAAACTGAACTCCTAGGTATTTTTGGATTCTAGCTTGCCATGATGAATAACTAGATTAAACTTCAATAACATGTTAAAATAAATATCAATTTATCTTACTATAACACATTAGCTATAATAATAATAAAAAACTAGTTAAGCGATAGAAAACAAAAGGTTACCGATGGACAAGCAGTTGCAGTAACAGAGAAGGAAATCTCAGTGAGCGATGGAGTATAGATGAAAATCAAACTTCATAGACTGAGTTTTTGAAAACTTACGGTGCAAGCTGTGTTGTGAAAAGGTGTTTTTATAACTTGTAATGAACATCCAGCTAGCACGAGCATGCCATAACTTAGGTGTGTAAGAGGATCTTGCCAAATTTGATCTTAACTTTTCCCGTTGATGTGCGTCATTTCCATAATTAAAGCTTATTAAGTAGGATATGTGCATTGATTAAAACATCAGGGGAAGAACTAAACAAAAAACCTCGAATAAGACCGTTATCGGGGTCGAGCTTTCAAAGTATAAAAGATCATGTTTTTTTCAAATTCTGAAGAGAAATGTATCAAAGGTATATTCCCTAACACGTGGGCCAATGTGCAGGTGCGACGCATCAACCAATGAATAGTAATACAAAAATAAGTGGGACCCGTTGGGGTATGGTGTTGGGGTGAACCAGGATGAGTGAAAAACCAAAACCTGAGGGGAAGGTTTCGATGGAATATTATTTTTTTAGAGAAACGCGCTAAACTATGTGTTTTACAAGATTTCGGGACTTGGCTGTCGGGGATTCGAAAGATATGGAAAGTTTGAGCTCCAATGAAAACGACATCGAAGAATATTATTTTGAATTAGGAGAAAGAGCAGGACACATGCGAGAAGGGTCAAGAGGTCATTGGAGTTTTCTTTTCAGAGTGCGATGAGATGATGTTTAAAAGGGATCCCGACGAGGATGTTATCAAAGGTGATATTCCTTCAATACCTTAGAGACAAGTTCATGTTCCAAAAGCAATACAAACAACTCATTGGAGAATCGATAAAACGTGCAGTCAACAATCCAATCTTGGGATGCCACTTGGGTAAGTGGTCATTTGATAGGTCATCACGAACTTTGGGGTTCTGCGAAAGATAACAGTGTAAGAGTTGGAGTGATTGGAGCATGAAGATCGAAGTTTGAAATCACGTGTTAAAAAGGGATTCTAACGAATGCGATCCCGAAAAAGATTTGAGTTGAGCTTGGGTTGTCTCAGAGAAGTAAGGATACAGGTATTGTAGGGTAAAAGATAGGCACAAAAGAAAAATGAGAAAATATTTTTGGGGCCCCATAAAATTTAGAAAGATGGGGGTATTGTTGTGGGATGCCCCACAACAAAATGCTCATCTAAAGTTCTTTGATGACCTATCCACTTTACTTTTCTTTCATATTGCAAAGTCATAGTTGATATTATATTCACAACATTTTAAAAAGAATGCAAGATATTTGTCGAAACAACTCTATACAAATCTCTTTTAGTTATAATTATTTACTTTTATCTCCATGAATAAGATGATGTTCTTAATGAATAAATCTACTAAATGAGAGATTTGTTGGAATATCTTTTGGGGTTTTCTCTTTATCATTCATCCATTGAATTCAACTACAACCATACAAAGAATCTTCCAATATATCAAGAGAGGAGAGCCACCTCTTTAAAAACGCAGGGGATTATATCCTCATGATGTTGAATCAAAGACCGTAAAATAGTCTTTAAGATCAACATTTTTGGCGACCATCCCGGGGATGATTTATTTTCAAGGTATTCAAGACTTTGTTTCAGATCTGATTGAGGAACCATAGTCTCCATGGTTAAATATTTTGAAAAAGAGATTCAAGAAGATTGCTACTTGTTATAGATGCATGGGTTTTATAAAAATATTATTCATAGATATTTGAATGAACTCAAAGAAAATGTTCTTCGATATTTGGGCACAAGTCAAATATCAAAATCTTTGAAGATCAAGGAACCATCAAATATTTGGGAGGATGAACTCCCTGGTGACTCCATTGAAAGAAATCTTGAATGCCCTGGCGACTCCATTGGAAAGATTTCAGAATCTCAAGAAAATCCTCATGGTGACTCCACCAAAGAATTTATTTCATGTCATGCTGCTCGTTTTCCTTCTCCACCAAGCCCATAAATGGTTATTCAAGATGCAACAAAAAGGAGAGGTACCCAAAGAAGGAAGTGGATGCATAAAAGCCCTTTAAATATGCAAGGAGTAGATTATCAAATGCTAGACATTTCTATTGAAAAATTTACCACATTCTTTGGGAATAGTTCAAAGGATGCAGAGCATCATTTGTTTAAATTCAAAAGTACATGTGATGTTTTCAATATCTCTCAAGATAATATTACATGTAGATTATTTGCACAAACTCTACACGGGAATGATCGTGAATGGTTCTTTTCATTGCTACATGGTACCATTACTAGTTGGGATGTATTCAAAACTTCATTTGCTCAAAAGTACATCCTAAGAGTGTGCCCATATGCCCTTTTTGGTGTTTTCAATGTTGATGCCCACCCACCCTCTCCAATATGAACACAAGGCGATGCCTTTAGTGTTTTGGAAGAAAAATCTAATCAAAGATTGGAAAATTTTTCTGATTCAAATCATATTGTTGAAACTGAAAAATGAGAATTCCAATTTTCAAGTGTAATATTTAAGCTTCTCATATTCTCCATATGAGGATCTTTCAGGAAAAAAGTTTGAGAATGAAATTAAGGAGTCTCCACCAAATGCACAACAAGATTTCAACCAACATACTCATGTGGAAAATGTTACAACAGTTTTGCGATGGACACATCTTGATGATGAAAAGTCACAAGAACATTGGCAACAAGAAGAATTGGTGGAATAAATTAATTTTGAGAATAATGATGGGAAAGATTGCCATTGCATGAAGGAAGAATGCTTTCAGGACATTGCCAATGAATCAAGAATCTTAGATGTGGTTGGAGATAAGGAGAAAGATGAAAATCTTTTCAAATGGGAAACTTCTCATCCAACCAAATATTGTAGCACTCATGAACAACTAAGAATTGATTTGATTGAATTATGGTTCCAAAGCATTGTTGGCCAAGCAATGCAATCAGATTTTGGGCACATCTGGATCAATTTCACTTTAGTACATTTTGGGCATGCTCTTGACTCGATAAAAACCCGATATGTTCCCCAATTTTGGATTTCATTCCACATATAATTTGGATGCTTGAATGGTGCCATTGGAAATTTACTTACACTTGAAAAGTGTCCCTTTCCTCCAAGTAGGTTAGGGTAGGTAGATCTTGTTTGTACATAGTTTGTTTCTCCAGTCAAATTTTTGCATAATAAATAAGTCACTAGATGGAGATAATGTTTGAATATGACTCCATGGTCCAATGGACAAGAAATTAGAAGAATTTATTCTGAATATGACTCCATAGCCCAATGGAGAAGGAAAATGGTCTGATTTTGGTGTTCTCAACAACCCACAGGGGGTCACTATCCCACAGTTGGAGCCAGTTGTTGATAAATTGTTTTTATCACCTTGATTTTACACTCTTTAAAATTGAAAAAAATGATATAAGGAGGAATTTTTGTATACTCATGGTGTATCCCTCAGTCTCAACTTCATCATGCATTTTGTGGATTCAAAATTTGGGTCTGTATGCCCGAGATACTCATAGTTTTGTACAACCGCCCAACAAAGAGATTGCAAGAAGAGCTTTATAGAATTGATGAGGAATTTCTTCTAAGTGTTGTGCCCCTCTTCCCCTCTTCTTCCATGTGCAACACTTAGTCCTTTTTAATCTTACATTTCCCCTTCTTTTCACCTCCTCCAAAACTTAGATTATTTTCTGATGCCCTCTCCTCTCTATCTCCATACTTAGCCATTTTTTTCAACTTCCTCTCTTATCCCTTTACTTCTCTTCTCATCTCATACTTATTCATTTCTGTCACATTCCTTACTCTCCTCTTTATACTTAGCCTTTTATCTCTTTCCACTCTACTCTCCATACTTAACCTATTCCATGTTCCATACTTAGCCATTTCTACGTTCATTTTTATATTTCCATTTTCCATATTTTATTTCCATTTCATTTTCATTTCCGTATTCCATATTTCACGTAACTCCATGACTTACCTCTGAAAAATTTAGTCAAATTTTGAATTTCAATGCGGGTCCTTAAGTCTGCCAGACTGTATTAGTTTACTTATCTACATCCCTAGTCACGCTCATCCATTTTTCCTTTTGTTTCACTCATCCATATTTCCGATCCTCCTCTCTCCCCTCCCTCAAGACTTAGTCATTTTTCACAAGTCTTTTACTACGCTTTACTTCCACCTCCCACTCGCCCGCGATCCCACTTGTACATGGTCCTGTTTATGTCTGTCTTTTGGTCTTCCTTAACATATGAATCTTCCTATCACCTACAAATCTTCATATTTATACTACTGTTAAAATAACACAATCCTCAGGATTACGTGTCCAACATCCCCCCCTTTGGATTAAGGAGGAAATGTTGGACACATAATCCTTAGAATTGCGTTATTGTAACAATAGTGTAAATATGAAGAGTAATAGGTTATAGGAAGAGTCATCCGCTAAGGAAGACTGAAAGTCATTTATTGTTGTATGTATTAACCTATCATGCTAATGCAAAGCACATCAAGTGTAGAGTTACTTTTCTTCCATCCCTGTCCTGACAGTGTCCATCGTCTCGATCCTCCTCTCTCTCCTCCCACAAGACTTAGTCATTTTTCACAAGTCTTTTACTATGTTTCACATGTATTTTATTGTGTTTTACTTCAACCTCTCGCTTGTCTGTGATCTCGCTTGCACATGGTCCTTGTTATCACACATATTGTATCTTGGGAAAAACCCAATCCAAATCACAAAGGTGAGACAACTACGAGAGTATCTACCCACTGTCACCTTAGATAGACACTCCCCTCACTTTAGTGATGATTAAATTACCACAAGGGGGGAATCCCAATGATCCTAGGGGGATTGAGATGGAAAATGAGATGATGATGAAAACCACTTTAGTTCAAGTTTGGAGATGATGAAAGGATTGAAGATAAGTCTTGTGAAAGGGTAAATGGTTTCCAAGTCTTGAATACCTGCAAAATAATGTTAGCATTGCATGGAACAAGACAAATGATGATAAACCAAGCCTTTGAATAGTGGGGAATCAACAAGAAACCTTGCTGTCCCAAAATTGCAGCAGTATATAAATGTATAAATCAACAACAAATGATATCAATAGCTGCAAATCTAACCACCAAAATCAAGTATAAGATGACATAAACAAAACTAGCAATGACTAGTTAAACTTCCAATTAATGAAGTAAGACTTTGGTGATGTTTGGAGGGATGTTATATGATGTCATAAACAAGGTTTATGACAGCCAAATGGCTGTAGCAATCAATTTCTACAAAAAAAACTTCTAGCCACATAAATAAGCAAGTAAACCACCCCAAAATTAGTCAATAACCAGTAGAACAATTACCAAGGTTTACAAGTGAATTTCAACGGTAGAATAGTGAGAAAAGTTTGAAAGAAGATGAGTTTTATTGCATCCCTAATGGCTGTAGCATTAATTTGTAACATCAAATATAATTACTAGGCTAAATAAAATTCCCTTAGGGCACAAGAAAGCTTATAGCATATAGAATCAATTCCAACTTAGACAATTGCAATATCTCAACATTTCATGTATACCAATGAAATGATTTTATATCTCCAATGAAAATAGATTAGTGCCTTATCGACTGGGTTAATGGAGTCTCTTGTGTAAGATCTAGGGTTTTTAACTTCTCCATGGGTGTAATCCCTTTTACTCCCTAGAGCAAACAAAACCAAGCAAGGTAAATTTACAAGGGTATAAGTCTTTTTACTCCTTGTAGCAACCTTTGCAAAGTAGCTTATTCAATGATACAAAAGTAGATCTTGATGGAGGGTGTATGCCTTTATACTCGTCTAAGGGTTTAGACAAATTTAGCTCGAAACAAGAAGAGAAAAACACAATTAATGCAAAAATTCCTTATCAATTCCAATAAAAGCATGAAGAAACCCTTTCTTATTAAGAATATTCCACCAACATACCAAGAACAAAGAATCCAAGAGATAACGCCTAGATTTTATTCACCCAAAGACAAGAGAAATTATCCATAATGCACCAAGAGAGAGAGAGAGAGAGAGAGAGAGAGAGAGAGAGAGAGAGAGAGAGAGAGAGAGAAAATGCCGAAATAGGGCGAAAATTTTAGCCAAGAATATGTAATTCTCCGGTGAGATATGATGAAAATGAAATGAAAGTGACTTCTATTTATATGAAGTCACTTTAACAATTTGTCCACATAAGTTTGTCCACTTTCAATAATTCAAGGAGGCCGACCTCATAAATTTTCCTTTACAACTTCAAAATATAAAATACATAAATTAATTCCCCTTTTAGCGGTGATGTCATTCCCTAGAGGGGTGATGTTAGCCTCCAAAATGAGACATTTTTCCTCCCAAGTTAAGTCGTTGGGCCTCCAAAGGCCTCATGTCATGTCATCAAGTGTTATAGTTAAAGGAAAGTGTCTCTCTCTCCATCAATCCATGTCACATCATCGTCAACCATGAGAGCCCCATCAAAAACCCTAAGCCCATGTGATTTGTAGGGCCTAGGAGATGATGTCTTAGGTTTCCAAAGGCCAACATTTAGGTGCAAGGGGATGGAATGCGATGAACTCATGGTATCCAAGTGCCTCCAAAGGTACCATTCCTTGTCCAATGTGTCCAATGAGAGGGGGCACATCTTCCAACCTATGGGATTCATGCCCCAATGAAGGTCCAAGTAACCTTGTGGCTCCACGATTTCACTTGGAAAGGCCCTGCAAAGAAAAACAGATTCTCCCTCAAAGGGTCCATAAGTCACACATATCATGCCAAGTAAGCCATATCTAATACAAGAACCACACAACATGTGCATCAAACCCATCTTTCAAACCAAACAAATGCTCAAAGACATTATAAACTTTTCCAAATTTAAGTATGGGAGGGGTGTCAAGGTACCCTATTGGGTTAGCCAATCCCCAAGTCAAGGATGTTTCCCGAAGGAAACCTATCTAAGTCATGTGATGAGTACGATATGGATTGGGTAAGACTTCTAGGCATGGGTTCATGACATATAAGGGTTCATATTGTCTCATTTATGGGTGCCTTTGTAGAGGGTGTGTTTCCCTTCGTCCATGACGTAACATTTTTCCAAGCCAATTGATTGCCATTAATTGATCAAAGTCCAAAAAATTGAGTACTAAAAGACATGGAAATAAAATAGTACCGCAACGTCACTTGAAGCTTAGGTACACTGAGTTCCATATGTAATGAAAGAAAAAGACACTGCATAAATGCACCTCCTTGACAAGTGGGACATATATTTAATGTGAATTTGCTTTTACAGGTCTTTCAATTATTTTAGGAGAAACTTTTCGCTGTTATCAAGACCTCTTAGGAAAGCATCTGGAAGGTTATGATTGTATTTTATCTTTTGTTACCTACATTTCCCTCTAGGCCTTTAGCCCCTTATTCCCATGAAATTAGGTACAATCCCTTCTATAACACCCACCAAGGTGAAATGAGGAAAAAGGTATAAATTCCAAGTAAGCATCCTGTAAACAAGAAAAGATTATTTGCAACATGTCAAATGCTTCAAATATTAAAATGAAACTTACCATGATCCCACAATTTTTAACTCATGAAGCAAGACATGTTGTCTTCTGTGAGCCAATATGGTGTGGTGGATGGTGCTACCATCAATTCAATGGTGATGTGTGGTAAGATATGGGCCTCTACCTTCTCATTTGCCTCTTAGTACCTCTACCTGCCCATCTACCTCTCGATAGTCCATGTATGCAACCTGAGGGCCTTGAGACATCATCTCCTTAGTTATACCTAGCATGGGGGGGATAATAGTCCCATTTGTGCATAGTCCTGCAACCTCTTAATATATTTTTTTACCAAGATTTACCTCCTTACCTACCTCGACATTCACATAACCTTTCCAACATTTCATTTTTTTTAATATTATTTCTCCAATACCAATTCTTATCCTAAGTTTATTTCCCTTTATTTTTGGGAAAACCTCCCAATTACACATGGCAGTGAATAACTATTATACATAGACACGTGGAAATGACATGGAATTATTCCTAGATGACACATGGACGGATAGAGATGATTGTACAGTTAGTTGGCACGATGATTGGATAATGATGTGATGGTCAAAATATAAGCTATGCACAAGATACATAGAGTTATATGAATTCCTTCTACCTCACATACAAATAATATGGAGTGGAATTTCCATATAAATATATCAAGAGAATCCCCCACAATGCATGTGGGATAAATAATTCAAATTAGAAATCTAAGGCTCAAAATCCACGAAGGCAGATCAACGGTGGTTGAGTCTCCATCTTCTAGAGCTCATAACTTTTGATCCAAACGTCCGCTGTGAGAAAAAGAGACCTTGTCAAAAGGTATAGAGACGAATAACACATTGGAAGTAGTTTCAATCTTTGAAATACTAGTTATCAAGTCCTAAAAATTAAATTATAGTAGGGACTATTTTCATTTAAAAAAAATTGTTTTCAGAAATTGATTTATTTAAGAAATTTTAGAGCTACTAAAGTGGATCTCGAATGATGGTATGAATACCAAATATCATATTAAATAAATGGATTAATTATTTGGACAAAAAGGGAAAACCCTAACTAAAAATCAGTTTCAAGAAGATGAAAAGAGATTACAAAAGAGAAGAACAAACAAATTAAGGGTGTTGTCATTGGTTGTTGGCTGCTAGACAATTTTGCTACATGGGTTTTTCTGCTGGAAGCAAATTTTGTCTTTCCAAATATTCGTGAATCAAATCACGTGAATTTCCCCTTCATATTTATATACGTTAGACTCTTTTCATCATATTTTCAATGTATGTTTTCCTAGAAGAAGATCCGGGTCCGATCTGCTCTATCTCTAAATTCTTCAGTCATTTCATGATATTCTAGGTCAAGAGGAGAAAAATACCAGCTTGGAAAAAAGAAAATACAGTATAATTACAACTTATCTATTTGTCATTGACATTGTTGAGGATGCCATTCTAGTCTTGTTTTTCAAATATTCTTAGACTTGTCATAATTGGGATATTATTATTAATTTCTCCTACCGAGAACTATTACAAGGCATAGTTCTAATGATTTCTCAGAATTTGAGATTTTTGAGTATGAGATTTTTGGAGTGTGCTCATCATAATATTTTTTAGTTTTAAATGCAATACTCATCTAAATTTATTTGATGATCTGTCCATTTAACTTTTATTTCATCTTGCAAAGTCATAGCTGATCTTAGATTCTAAACATTTTAAAAGGAAGGCAAGATATTTGTCGAAAACAACTTTGTACAAATCTATTTTAGTTATACTTATTTACTTTTATCTCCATGAATATGATGATGTGCTTAATGAATAAATATTCTAAATGAGAGCTTTGTTGGAATATATTTTGGGGTTTTCTCTTTAGCATTCATCCATTGAATTTATCTACAACCATACAAAGAATTTTCCAATATATCAAGATAATAGAACCACCTCTTTAAAAATGCAGGGGGATTATATCCTCGTGAGGTTGACTCAAAAACCATAAAAAAATATTTAATGTAAACAAGTCCACACATGGATAGTCCCATATGTGTGAGTAATGGTGGTTTACGTGGCGTCCACTCGTACCATGGTGGTCAACAAGGTAGAAGAACTTGCAGGAGGCATAACTTTTTCGTATGAGCTCTGATTGAGGTGTTTTGCACACTTTTGGAAAGGTATTGATGTGTAGAACACCATTGAGGGTGAATGCACAATTTCTAAGCAACGTAACCCCCAAAAATGTTGTTTAATACCTCAAAATGAATACAAAAATTTATGGACCCCAATTTTACAAAATGGGACTTGCCACTAAAATGGCCCTGCAAGCTGATTCCTCCAATTTTTTCCACCCATAAAGTACCAAGCTAGATGATAAATTATATGATGATCTAATCTAAATCATACCTCCCCATTTAGAGAGGATTTTGGTGCCCAAAAGGTTTACTAAGTGAGGTGAGGAAATTTTTCCTTTACCTCTCTTGAGTACCATTTTGCTTTGCCTAGAAGTCACCCTTTCTATCCAATCTGCCGAAGGTCATGCTACCCGTGTCTTGTATTTATAGACTTCTTTTGTGAAATTGTGTCTTTTGAAAAATCTAATTGAGAATCTAGTGCTAAGTCCTCTATGGTAGGTAGGATCGACTCCTCCTCCTGATCCAACATGGAAGGGTCATAAAGTTTCAAATTCTCCACATTCACTATTGAGTAGATGCACATTTATGGAGGTATACTGAGACTGTAGGTGTTATCTCACACATTCTCCAATACCCTGAAAGGAGCATACCATATAGCCTTGATATTTTTACCAAGGCCCTAATAGTATTTACTTGTTCAACTATAACCAAAATTTGTCTCCCACTTTAAATGACTTCTCTTTTCTATGTTGATCATGTCTAACCTTATAATTTTCCCGTGACTTCTTTATCATCTCTTGTACTTCCAAATGGATCTATCTAATATTTTCAACAAATTTATTTTCTTTCAATGCTTCTCCTGTGATTTCGTCCCTCACTCCTCCCTGTTTTCCATATACAACATCCAAGGGCGAAGTCAGTAAATACCCAAAACAAGTTTCAAAAGGGGACTTATCAGTAGAATTGTGGACTGCTCTATTATAAGAGTGTTTAATATAGATCATATTTTCATCCCAGGTATTCATATGATTCTGATTGTAACCCCTCAAAAGATGTACCAACGTCCTATTGACTACTTTTGTATTCCCCTCTTTTTGCGGATGTAATGTTGTAGATCTCTTCAACTTTGTGTCCATCTTCTCCCAAAGTGTATTCCAAAAGGAACTAAGAAGTATAGTATCCTTATCTGAGATGATGCTCCTTGGTATCCCAAAGTGAACCTAGACCTATTAAAAGAACATATTTTGTGCGTCTTATACTTTGATGGTCTTTTTACAAAGCATAGTAATCTACATCTTGCTGAACCTATCAACTACCAAAAAAAGATAGTCACGTCCCTTCTGAGTTGTTGGTAAATCACCCACAAAATCCATGGAAATGCTTTCCCAAGGTTGAATGGGTATAGGTAAGGGATGGTATAGAACTTTATTTCTATTGTTGGGCTTGTTGATGCAACAAAGTATGCATCCTCTAATATACCATGCTACATATTTTGCATTCTGGGATAGTACAGATATTTTTGTAATTTAGCAACTGTCTTCCCAATACCAAAATGTCCTTCAACCTTGGAGGTGTGAGTCTCTCTCATAACCTATAATATTTCACCTTTAGGAACATATATCTTGTCTAGATTGTAGATTAACACATTCAAGAGATGATAGTCAACCTTAATATCACCTTATTCTACATGAATTTTCCCCTGTAGATGCTGAAACACCTCCTTGAAGTCCACATCTTTTGTGTATGCTTCTTTGTATGAATCATGGGTAAAAGGATCCATGTGCACGAGAGTTCAAAAATATGTAATCTTTTATGTGGGTGGCCTTGAAACCATGTCCTCCAACTAATTAGTGTTTCCCTTCTTATACTTGATGTCTGGATGACATTGTTGCAAAACCCCCATCCACTTGTAATTTCTAGTTTGTTGAAGCTTACTCTGGTCCTGCAAATACTGTAGTGGCTGGTATTTTTGTGTATAATGGTTTCCTTACCCATCAGATAATTCTTTCACTTTTTAATAGCTTGAATCAGGGCATAGAGTTCCTTATAATATGCAGGGTAGTTCAAAAATCACCCATGAAACATCTCAAAATGACAACACAATGACTTACCTCCTTGCATCAAAACTTCTTCCATATCATACCCACTTACATCATCTCCACTTAGAATGGATTTTACAAGTTAGGAAATGCGAGAACTATTGCTTGATTGATTTCATTTGAGATAGTTGAAATATTTATGTCGATTATTCCCCACTATAAACCCTTACCATTTGTTTTTATGGCGTGGAGTGGTGTAGATATAGATGAAAAATATTCTATAAAATTCCATAGGTACTGTGCTGTCTGAACAAAGATCCTAAATTCATTGACATTAGTAGGAACTGGCCATTTTACGGTGGCCTCCATCTTTACAGGATCTATCTGGAGCTCCCCTCCATCGGTCACATACCCCCAATACACTAATGACCACCGAGAAAACTCACATTTCTTGAAGTTGGCCAACAATTAGTGCCTTTTCAGAGTCTCTAACACCTGCATGAGATGTGACATCCACTCCTCCTAGGTAAAGCTATAAGCCAATATATATTTCAAATACACTATCACAAATGAATCTAAACATGGGCATAATACATCATTCATCAGTTTGATAAATGTATTTGGTGCATTATGTAAACCAAATGGCATGATCAACCATTCATACAAACCTTGCCTTGTCTTGAAGGGAATCTTCCAGGTGTTGTTTTCTTTGACATGTACCTGGTGGTTTCTCTATTTGAGATTCAACTTGGTGAAGTACTTGGCATGCTATAATTGGTCTAAAAAATTATTGATCCTGGGTAGAGGGTATTGATTCTTGAGTGTAATATTGTACAAATATCCATAGTCGATATACATTCACCAAGTCCCATCCTTTTTTGGAATGTTGATGATAGGTGACCCACAAGGTGAGGTGCTTAGTCAAATTACTCCCTGCTCCAATAGCTGCTGCAACTATTTCTAGAACAGACTATCTATACAACCCAATATTTGGTAATGGGGAGTCATGCAATAATTGTTTCTTGTGCTTCACTTTACTCTTAGGTGGTATCCCTTTAGGCTCTTGGAACACTCCTTTGTATGCTTGCAACAACATTTCCAACTGTTGTTTCTGCTTTTTAGTAGATCCCTCCAAGATTGCATTTACTCCTATCGATTCATCACCCAGATGATTCTCTCATAAGAAAATAAAAATGTACTTCTTAGTTGAACTAATCAGCTTTTTGTCTTGGTTGGCACTTACTAATGAGATATTCGATTTACCTTTATGCACATTGATGATGAAATAATTCCCATCCTTGATCAGGCGGTACTCGATTTCTCTATACATGAAGATATCATCCCTCATATACATGTAGGTTATTCCAAACACTACACGAAACACATTAAGGGGTACTACCTCCAGGGATGATTTTAAGAACCCCCCTTAAATTTATATGTATAATAAATGGGCAAATCCCCATGATACATAGGAAAAATTGAAGGCTATTTTATCAATAATATAATATGTACATATAATTTTTTGGTTAATCTTTTAGTTAATTATATAATGTCTTAAAATCTTGGTGAATCTTTCACTAAATTATAAATTCTTGTAAAATCTTGGCGAATCTTTCACTGAATTATAAAACCTTGTAAAGTCTTGGTGTATTTTTTGAAAAAGTATAAAACCATATATAATAATAGGAAAATGTATTCATTAAACTGTAATATACTCATTTTACATATTTGGAAAAAGAAACATAATTTGTCCATCCTCTAGACAATGCTGCAAGCATTAGGGGTTATGTTTGTCAAGGTTCTCAATGTACACTCTTGCATATCCCTCTATCACCACAAAGTTCATATGTGTTGATCCTGACCACCACTGCTGTCAAGCTTAGGATATATTAATCTTTGCTCTACCACTTCTATTATGGATTCTTTATTACTGATTCATCGATTATGAAAGGACCCTTCAAACAAGTTCATCATAGGATGTTCTTAAATATAAGCTTACATAATTCTATCCATCAATAACTCCAAAACTATAATAATATTGATAAGTCACATTCCATGCATGACTTCTTCTCTAATCATCCATTTGTACTAAAAAAGGAACCATTTCCAAGGAAGAGAGATCTCTTTTATCCCTTATATTTTTATTGTCTTATAAAAAAGTATAGGGACACATAACTTTGTAATAAATGTTGGGAACAAATTAGGGCTTAGAAAAAAAGATAGTCTCAGTTAGACTGCCAGAAATTAAGCATGAACAATAAGAGATGTAGATTAAGTAAGGGTTATTATCTCATCATGTATATCTATACCTAGCAGTAGCAAGGTGCACAATCAAAGTTCTATCACTCATTTTAAGCCCATTAAGGGTAGCACATGCAATGTCTATCACTTAGATCCTACTACATACCGACTCCCAAAACTGAGTTGTAGAAAAGTAATGAAGAAATAAATGATCCCGAATTATATAAAAAGCTGTTTTTTCCATGTGATACAAGCACTGATAAGCATACCTCTTTCTTAGTTACATGAAGCTCTCTATAACATGTGCATTATTAACATAAACTATTGAATGTTTTTTTTTCTAGCTTGTTTATCAAGCTTGTTCTTCAACTTTGACTTCAAGAAAGATAGTGTAATAAACATTCTCTCATCCTCCACTAGCTACATGTAATGCTCTTTTAGTCTTGGCATCAAAAGTATAATTGCATTAGAGGAATGTCAGTATCATGCTAATAGGTCTCCTATGATGAACACATAGGAACCTAGTGCATAGACCATTTTTCTCTTCGCTTAGCTAAGTAGATCTCATTTCCCTTTCTAAATTACCAATAAGTCTTTTCAAATAAAATATAAAATAAACATAGTAGATCCTAAAAGGTGAAGATGCTTAAGTCATGCCTCAAAGTGAAAGGAAATAAAAAAAGCTTTCCTTGAACCATCAAATATATAAAGAAAATAATAATAATTATGAAAACACATTGAGTGCACAGAGAATAACCAAAGCCATATATTAATCCTAATACCATATGTTTGTCAAATAAACATGACAAAAAGATGATTTTTTTTTTTTTACTTAACAAAGTTCTTTAACTTTAACCCAAACCCTTGACTCAATGGAAATTGGATGAAACCAATCATGCCACAAGAAAGGGTTCATTCAAACATGAAATGAGAACTAGAAGCATTCAAGGGACTAACACAATTTTTAACCAAAATAAACCCAAAATTTCAAACTTGACAAAATGTTCCAAAATGCAACAAACAAACAAACCATTAAAATTTACCAATATATTAGAGCTAGACATCAAAGAAATTTAATCTACTTGAATGAGCCCATTCTTTCTTAACAAAACTCTTGTTAAATGAGTTATTTACCCTTTAATACCAAGACACTATCTATGTGAACAAATAAATCCTAGCTTCATCAATTTCCAACTTCATTTCCTATCACATACAAGAAATAGATAATGTAATAGTTAAATATCAAAACATAAATCTTAAAATAAATTCCGTGAAGGAAATGTGGCTCAAATATTACAATGAAAAATACAAAATATAGAACCTTTTTTTACTTGAAAAGCAACCTCAAATTGACATATAGTAATCTTGCTATGAAAAATAATTTCCGACCTACTCCAAAAATAGAGGAAAAACAAATCAGAAGAATCACATCATTTATGCTATTCTATTCACTATTTCTTGCACCACCAATGGAACATGTATACCAACTTTGACTTCAAGAATGATAGTGCAATAAACATTCTCTCATCCTCCACTGGCTACATGTAATGCTCTTTTAGTCTTGACATCAAAAGTATAATTGCATTAGAGGAATGTCAATCTCATGCTAATAGGTATCCTATGATGAATGCATAGGAACCTAGTGCATAGACCATTTTTCTCTTCGCTTAGCTAAGTAGAGCTCATTTTACTTTCTAAATAATCAATAAGTCTTTTCAAAGAAAATATAAAATAAACATAGTATATCCTAAAAGGTGAAGATGCTTAGGTCATGCCAGAAAGTGAAAGGAAATAAAAAAAATCTTTCCTTGAACCATCAAATATATAAATAAAACAAAAATAATTATGGAAAACACATTAAGTTCCCACAAAATAACCAAATCCATATATTAATCCTAATACCATGTTGTAATCTAGGGAAAAATAGGGGAGTGTTACCAATAGTTCAATACATAAGCAAGCATAGATTCACATATACATACATATAGATAAAGACATACACAAAGTAGTGGAAGCCCAAAGAATAGCCTTTTATTAGATAGATAAGTCGATACAACACAGTGGATACCATCTTATCTGATGCATACTTGTCTATTTATACCTACATATTTAGTTACCAGGCAGTTGTAACTACTTAATTGTTTGGGTCGGTCGGTTAACCGAACTCTAGACCGACTTATAATTTCAACTTCGACAGTCGATCGACTAACTTTTAGTCGACTGTCGGGTCTAGTTGACAGAGTCAACTATTCCATACAACATCTCCCCCCTCCTCAATTCCTTGCTCGTCCTGAGCAAGAGGGGAGTAAAATAAAAATTTCTTTTACATTGATTGTTTATAAATAGAGATGATAGAAAGAGAGAAAGAAGAGGAATTATAGCCAAAAAGTTTTGGTGTTTGATAGGATTATGGAGCCATATTTGACTGTCCTTCTACGTCGAGATCTTTGCCACTAGTCGATTCGAATGCATCCATTGGTATGATTTTTGTACTAGATTCAAAGGAAATATGTAGGATATTGGGAGATGCATGCTGTAGATGTTGGGTGAAGTCATTCTATGCATTGATCGACTGGTGTTCTTCCAATCCTAGTGTGTTGATCTATCCAAGCTAGTTTACTTTTTCTGATATTTCTGCTTGCTGTACTACAACAGATTATGGGTCACTCTGCTGCTCCATATCTTGAATATTTTCTTTGAGTTGTGCGAGGCAAATTACTGCATTGCTAGTTTCCAACAATACTTTCTGACCTTCCTTCTGCCATTCTTGTTCTTGTTGTGAGAGCAGTGACTCTATTGCTTTTTCTTTTGCTAACTAACTTGTGAGGGCCTCTTTGATCTTGATATTTCTAGTTTTTTCTATGTTTTCAATCATAGCTCTTTGTATTCTTCCCTTGCTGAATGCATTTGCAAAGTAGGTTGGTCGGTTACTTACCACCAAATTTAGCATTGTAGCACTCTTGGTGACTTCTTCCACATTTTTTCTGAGTCCTTTAAGATTGTTGTATTATGTCACCATGATGGTGGTTGTCTGCTCTCAGATTCTTTGATTATCAGTCCTTTCTAGGTGGTATTGTTGTTGTATATCTTCCTTTTCCTTTGGTACAAGTTCGACTTGTTGTTGGTTCTCTGTATTATCTGTGATCAACCTTTCGACCAAGTCTTTAAAACCCGCCAAGGGGCTCTGCATTTCTGGAAACTACTCTGTTCCTAAATGCTTTATGACCAACTCTCTACATTCCTGTAGCATTTTATTTTGATCCTCCTTTACTTTTGAAATCCAAATTCCTTATTTAATCACTTTCTTCCACCTCTTTGCTGATTCTTTTGAAATGACTTGATGTAAATCGAAAAGGTGCTAGTCGGATATTGATGTCTGGTCAAGTGTATTTTCGATAGATGACCTGGACGAGCTGGATGATTGGATGGTTTTAAAGGTAATTTGCACATATTTATTTTTCTTACTCTTTCTTGATGTTGTTGTTGGCCCCCCTTCCTTCTATTGAGCTTGTGTTGTAGGTAAGTGAGTCTAATCGATCTGTTCCCTTACCGTTGTTTTCGTCTACTACATCTACTTTGTTTCTGTTTGCAAGGAAGACTACTGAGCCTGCATCGGAGCTTGTACTGTATCCTTATTCAAAGAATTTTCTAGTGTGGGGTCCTCTCTATGGTCCCATTGTTGTTGTTGTCCTTCTTCTGTGGGCACGTCAATCATGATCTCTACTGGTCCTGATTCATAAATATTATCAATCTAGGTGGTGATTTCTTGGAGTTCGACTTTGAGATGACCAACCGACTGCTGTATATCTTTAAATGGGTGGACCAACTTGATTGGTATTTGAACGAACAACTCATGTTGTTGTGCAATTTAGACTGGCTAAGCTGATTGGATTGATATTTCTTCGATCGACTCAGACCACTCTGTCTTGTCAATCTCAATCTCCTCGTCGACCGACGTATATGGTTGGTTCGACTGATTTTCTTCTGAAGACTCAACAATTACAAGTTGTCTCTTCTTCTTCTTTGCAGATCGTTCCTCGATTATGGTTACTAGATCAGCTGGTGGGGATTCTCTTGTCAAATCTATTGTCGAGTTAATGACTCTCCTTTTTACCGATGTCGGCTTTGTCATGAATTCTAATTATGACCAGGTTTTTGCGATTTTTTCTGGAGTTACCATAGTGGTCAAGATTTCATGTATCTTATGCCTCCTTTCTCGCCTTGTTTCAATCTTTCAGAGTGTATTTTTTTATTTTTTTGACCTATTGTTTTTGTACTTTATCTTTTTCTATGGCTTCCTTCATTTCTAACCGACGAGCTTAAAATGTTCTTCATTGTAGCAATCTCCTATCAAGTCTTCTTCTCTGTCTGCTTGATTTTTTCAGTGATTTTGCTGGTGATACCAGTCACCTTTTCTTGAATGACGAAATCATTAAAGTTGATACCTCTAGTGGATTGAAAAGTCTCCAGCCAAATTTCTTCTGTGTCAATATATTTCTTCGACTTTGACTTCTATTTTTCCCTTTAACTTTTTTCGTTGGTTGCTTTCTTTTTCCGGGCGAAGGCCATGCATGAACAATTTCCAATGCTTGTAAGTATTCAACAAAGGGTGCTGCATGTAAATTTTCTTCTCTTTCCTCCTATTTTGCATCGGTGAGGGGGAGTACCAAAGGTAGTCATGGTTGGTCTATCTGTCTTTCTAATTCAACAAAGATTTCCTATGTTGTTGGATGATAATGTAACTCCTCTAGTTTCGGGGCCGACTCCAATCCAAACCAAAGTTTGGTGCAGTCGAGTTCTAACTGAATATGGAAGGGTGTCGACAGGGCATGACAAATCGATTTCTCAACAAATAATCTATGTGAGCTATATTTTAAGTTTTTGGCCCATAGTTGAAACATTTCTTGGGAAGGTAGAGATATGGAAGCACCTGCCTGCTCTTTTGCAAAAAATCTATATTTTTAGATTGTTGGAACCTTCCACATTATGAATGCAAGGTCACCAAATGGACTATATTGCTACATTGCTATCCATATTAATAAATATGGGAATTCGATGGCCTTCCCAGCTTCTTGGCATTGTTTGCAGTTAGTTTGGATGATGTCGGCCATGTATTTGAACCAATTGAATATTTCATCATTTTTAAAGATGTTTCCGATTGAATCTATCATGATCATTTTGACATCATACACTCGACCAACTAGTGTGAAGCATAAAGATACAATTATGACAGTCCATATTTCATGCAAGTTGGGGATATTGTTGATAAGTAACCCGTTTGAATTTTTTGTTGTAGTCGACCCGGTCAATATTTGCATCCAAGCATTTGCATTTAAAGTTTTCGGGACCTGGACCCCCGTCTTTGGAATGCTGGTGATTCTGTGAATAAGCCCGCATGTTATTTCTATCGGATTGTCGATCCAAAGATATCCATCATGATATTGATTGACAATAAAATTTGTTGCTTCTTCCTTCCATCGCCCGAAGTCGACCACTTGTGGTGCTCCTAGGATGTGTCTGATTCTTTCTTTTTATAGGAATTTTGTCTCAATCTTCCAATAGACGTCCTCCAATCCCCATTCTATAAAAGTTTTCCACTTTTTGCTCCAATCCATCTCCTCCAGTCACGACTCTTGTATATTTTGCATCCAAATTTTCAATGACATTGCGGTTTTGTTGTCGAACGTTTCTCTTGGTATTGATCCTTCCTCTGTCTCAATGACTTGTCCTCTCATTCTTGACATATCTAAATCTAGTTCGATTGTATTCAACAAGTTAGGAAAAGTTGCAGGTTCACTCGATTTCTTGGTCGACTCCTTACTTTGCTGCAGGGGAGAAAATAATAATGACGTGAAGTCATATGCATCCGGAAGAGGGAGATTCAAATTAAATGCGGCCAGTTGTTCCTTAAATTCACACATCTCTATCATAAATTTTGGTGGTATGTTTGACTCGTATGAGGGGACATAGAGGGTAGTGCTTATTTGGTACACCTGCAGGTCTTGTCGTGTATTAATTGTAGCAATTTCCACTTGGATTTAATTTGTGTCGGGTCGTTCCGAAGTTATATTAGTGGTTACATAATATCTTCTATGTCACGTTAAGAATCAATATTCTTGTCAGGTTCTTTGGTCATTTCCTATCGTGTTTTAAATGAATTGTCCTTTTTGGAGTTAGAATTTTCATGCTCGATTTTTTCTCTTGCTCGACTGAGTAAATATCCTCTGTTGATCTGTGATCGATACATGGTTAGACCAACTGATTCTTTTGTATCGTCATGTTTCCTTTTTTCGATTCTTCTTAGTCGATGTTCTTGATAATTACTTCGGTCCTATGTTTTATTGTAGTCCCCTCTATGATGGATTCGCTCGCTTGATCTGGATTTCCTCGATCAATCAACTGTCACTTGATGAGAATTTGTCGTAAGTATAGAAATGGAGTTGTGTGTTGATCTCGTCTTCATCCACTTTATCTATGGTTTAACCATGAGCTTCTTTCTCTCTCCATTCTACCTTTCCTTTACTTTTTTCTTCCAAGCTTTGAAACTTCTTTAATACTTAACTTTTCCTATGACAATTTCTTGTACCTGAATGTTATACCTGAATTATTTATAACCGACTTTTAATTATTAATAAGAAGGATTTATTTCTTGATACTATTATTAGTCTACATTAATCTACTTCGAACAGACTGTTATATTTCCAGTTCTGGTCGATCCTTGTTGGCATTACCTTCTACAAACTTTGCCAACATGGTTCCTCATATTTATGTATTATACTTATTTAATCAGGCACCATTAATCACTTTTTTAAATGGGTGCCCAAACAAAGTTTGAAGTTGAACTGCGCCTGTCGGTTGAATGTATTCTATAGCATAAGGACCAAGCCATGATGTCTCTAACTTTCCGGTTTTCCTTTAATTTGGATATCGTATAGTAGAACTAGGTCTCCATTTTTTATCTCCTTATTTTTTAGATGACGATCATGCCATACTTTTCGTTGTTGTTTTTGAACTTCTTGGTGGTGAATTTCTATTGATCTTCCTTCTTCTAGCTTATTCAATTGGTAAAGACAATCTTTTCTTCTTCTTTCTTTGTCAAATTTAGCAAGAACTACTACTCTGTCTAAGTTGGCCCAGAAGTGAAGTGGTATCATAGCTTCTTGTCCATAGACAAGTTTAAAGGTTGTTTGTCCAGTTAATCACTTATATGAAGATCTGTATGCCCATAAGAATGCAGGAATTTTGTCATCCCAATTGTTCTTGTTGATGCTGCATATTTTAGCGAGTCCTTTATTTAGTGTCTTATTAAATGCTTCAACCGCACCATTCACTTGGGGATGGTATGCCGTTGTTCTTATGTGATCAATAAGAAATTTATTTAGTAGGACTTGGATCATCTCATTTACAAAGTGTGTCCCTTGGTCATTGACTAGTGTTACTGGACATCCAAATCTTGTGATTATGTTCTCATAAATAAATTTCGCTGCAACCTCTTTAGTGCATGTTTCGATTGGTTCTTATTTCACCCACTTAGTCACATATTCAACTGCAATGATAATATATTTCAAATATGTTCTTCTTTCTCTTTGATGAAATGGATCGACAAAGTTGATGACCCATATCTCAAATGGTCTATTAGGGTTGACCGACTATACTGGAATTTTATTCTTCAATAGAGGGAGACCCATTCTTTGACAACTATCACATTTCTTGACATGTTCCTGAAAATATTTATGTAAATTTGACCACCACAAAACCACCTAAAGTATCTTCCGCGCTATCGTGTCAGACTGAAAGTGGCCCCCATCTGGTCCTATGTGTGCCTCGTTGATAATGTATTCTCTTTCACGTTCTATAGAACATCTCTTTAAGATGTCATTAGGTCCCATTTTGTATAGATATTCATTTACGATTGTGAATGGTGATGCTTTTAGAGCTAACACTTTCTTTTTATTTGCTGAGAGATTATTAAGAGCCTTCCCCTCCTCCAAGAAATTTTCTATTTCTTCCAGATCTTTTGGTGCTTCTTCGACATGGAATAGATGTGCATCTGGAAGATTGTCCTCTATGCCAGTCGGTTCCTCCCTTGTCTCGAGTCGGGACAGATGGTTGGGCCTGACATTCTTTTTCCCAGGTCAGATGATTATATCGAATTCAAATTCTTGGAATAGTAATAACCAATGACACATTTTTCCTTGATGAACATGTTTATTGACTAAATATATTAATGCCTGATGATCTGTAAAAAATGTGAATGGGTTCACCTGTAAGTAGTGTCAGAATTTATGCAAAGCGAATATCATCGATAAGGCTTCCCTTTTTGTGGTTGAGTAATTTTTTTCTGCTTTATTTAACTTCCAACTGGCATACACGATCAAGTGGTCAATTGTTTCTTTATATGGTTGTGCTAGGACCGACCTGACAACGAAATTTGAAGCATTGACATGGACATGAAACCTTCTCGACCAGTCAGGGAATTTTAGTATTGGGGCTTCAACCAGTTTTTTCTTTAAAACTTCAAATGACTCTTGGTAGTATTAACTCCATCTAAACTCAATTTATTTCTAAAGTAGCTCATCCATTGGGAAAAACATATCTGAATAGTGGATTATAAATTTTTGGTAATACCCAGTATGTCCGAGGAATATTTTAATTTGTTTCTGATTTACAGGTGGCTTCAAGTAAAGGATGATTTTTATTTTTTCCATGTCAACTTTTACACCATATTTACATACCATGTGGCCTAAGAGAGTGCTAATTGGTGTGGAAAATATGCACTTATTAATATTGAGATACAATTGGATTTGTTTGCATCGCTCCAACATTAATCTGAGCCATTGTATATGGTTTTTGAATAGGTTGTATATAGTCCAATCGTCGAAGTAAACAACAATTGTCTTGTAGATGTATTCTTGAAATGCTTTTACTACTATTCTTGAAAATACCGCTGGAGCATTCTTTAACCCAAATGGAATTACCCTATAGGTGAAGGAATCAAATTCAGAGACAAATGTCATCTTCGGTTGATCTTCTTTAGCTATAGGCACTTGATTGTATCCTAAAAATCCATCTGTGAATGAGTAACATTCATGACTTGCAACTTCATTAATTATTTCATCGACGAATGGAGTGGGGAACATATCCGTTAAAGTTTGTTTGTTGATACCTATGAAGTTGAAACAAATTCTTAACTTTTTAGGGTCATGCTTCTTCGGTTGAACCACCATAGGAATTTCCCATTCTTCTTTTTCGATTGGATATATGATGCTCCCTGATAACATTCCATCGATTTCCTTCTAAACTTTGGGCTTGTATTTGTGAGCTAATTTGTAAGGTTACTTTTTTATCGACTTTGTTCTAGGAATGAGTTTAATTTTTCGTTTCTCCCAGTTCTTCTACAAGTCCTTTTAAATATTTATAGTCTCGTGAAAATACATCTTGATATTCTTTGAGTAAGTCGACTATGTCGACTATCTCCTTCTCTGTCCAATAGTCTCCTACTTGTGCCATTTTTGGTCGATCATCATCGGATATATTGAACTCTTTTATCTTTAAGTCAACATCGATCCACTCTGGTGGTTTAGCTTCTTCGAGATTCTGATCCCCTTATTCAATTTTAGTGAAGCTTTTCGGGAAGTCGGGTTGTTCAATTTCCTCCATTTCTTCCTTAGATATTTTTCATACTAATTTTACATAGTTTTGCATTGCTGGGTGGTCAATTTTCCATCAAAAAATCTGGCCAAGACATGTATTCTTCATATCGATTCATTGTGCTGTTGTATTTTCATTATTCTCTATCAAAACAAGGTGGAAATTCAATGTCAATCCTACATCGACCGTCATCTTCCATTTATCCTTTTGTATAGCTGGTTTCATTTTTTCTAGGAAGCTTTTAATTTGTTGTGTTGTTTCTCTTAGATGTTCCTCCTCCGCAATAAATTCAAAGTATTTGATAAAATTTTATTTAATGTTGAGCCAATTGAGTGTATGGCCACATGCTTCTTCGATTTTGTACCATTTCTTTGGTATTTCATCTAGTGTGTTTGGAAACATGTGCGACTCTTGGATGCTTGGGATGACCTAGTTTCTGATCTCAATAGGTTTCCAAAAAAACCCTCAAAACTATCGTCCCTCCTAATAAACTAGAAGGAAACACTGCGCACATAGTGCACAGTGTAGTCTCACTCGAGATAGATTTATGGGGGA
>ML787372.1:107064-135681 GCA_009831015.1 Picea engelmannii
TTTATGAGAAATGTTTAAAAAGAAATAAACTCTCGTATATATTTGAAATAAGTCTGTCAAATCACAAATAAAACCAAATTTAATGTGAAAATCCCATCTTATTTATTCGTGGATTTACCCTAATTCTTCATTAATGTCATCAATGTTCGGTGGCTTGACAGGGAGTCGGGGTATGGAGAGCAGCATGTGCTTTGGGAAATGCGTAAACCTCGATGCGCGGGACGGGACGTATTTCGTTTTATTTTTTAAAATTTCAAATTTAGCAATGTTAACCATTTTCTTGCCTATCGCTGTATCGTGGACTTCCTTTCAACAATTTGAATCTTTAACTTGCGAGACTGCGAGGGCCGATTTGGATTTGATTAATAGTAATCATGATTTGGAGAGTCATTAATTGTATAATTAATCTATTCGCCATATCGCGATTTCGGGAATTCGAGGACAAACTTTTGGGAGAATGATATGCCGAGTCGCGATATCGCGATGGGGTGATAATTAAGGCTCGAATTAAGAGAAAGAAATCTTATATTAAGCGATTAATTAATCTCGCTATAATCATGTCGCTACTTCGTGAATCACAGTTTTGGGCACCTTAACTCGATGAAAGGAAGTGCCGAGGGACGATGTGCCGAGAACCATATTTAACCATGGTTAGTTTTTTACCTTTGATCCTTAACCAAGGTTATCACAAAAGTTATCGCGTTCTCGGCTCTCGGGGCTGGAAAAACAAAAACTTAGGTTCGATGGATGCCGAGGCGCGAATTCCTGAATACGCAATACTCATGAGTTTAAAAAGTTTTACCCTAGTTAATGTTTTGCGTGAAAAAACAAAAAACAAATTCGTAGTTTCGTGTTTCGGGGCTTATGAATTCAGAGATTGAAGTATCCGGCTTGCGATGTCCCGAAATAAAACAAAAGAGCAATCATACTTGCGAAAAACGGATCTTTTTTGAAAGTGAAAAAGCATTGCGATTTATTAGACAAGATTTCAGAGCTTTATGATTTCGGAAGGAGGAGAAAAGCAACTTTAGATCTCAAGTATCAAAAATTGAAAATTGAGTGAGGTGAAAAACAAGGGTGGCTCCAACACCTACATCTTTCCAATATTAGTCTTATGACTTCTACATGATATTTCAAAATACTAAAAAACAATCCAGTCATCCAAATATACTTCTAATAAGTTATGTATGAAATCTTTAAAAGCAGCTATGACCACCCTTGAAAAGATGACTGGTGCATTCTTCAATCCAAAGGGCATAACTGTATACTGATAGGATCCCCATTCTGTAGCAAATTTAGTCATATGCCTTTCCTCTGGAGCTATTTTAATCTGACGATAACCTAAGAATCCATCGGTGAATTAATATGCTTCCTGGCCTCCCACATTCTCCAATACCTCATCTATGAAAGGGGTAGGTAAATGATCATGTAAGGAAGCATCAATCAATTTCCTTAGATTTGTTAGAAAAATAGGATCATGGAGCAATAAAATAAAAACAAGTGCGGAAATAAAACACAAAATATACAAAATAAAATAGAGACACATATATACGTGGTTCACCTAGTGTGGGCTACACCCACTAGAGAAATTTCCAAGTCCTTCATTTTTATTATCCAACAAATGAAGGGATACAACCTACAACACACCCATTGTAACTTCCTCTTCTTTCTCTCAAAGTCTCCTCTCTAAGAATACAATATTCACAATGATACATAGCCACAATACATTTCCATCATAAAATAGGGTTTCCTTCTAAAGAAAAAAATCCTAACACAACTTCTATCGTCATATCTGCGCCCTTATAATGAACGATCAAGATTTACTATGAAATTAAAATATACATTTACAAGGAAAATTTTCCTTTGGGGGCTTGTCCCTCGAACCCCCATTGGGGAATGATGTCCCCCGAACCCTCATCGGGGACCCACTTTCCCCCAGACCCCCAGTTGGGGGGATGATCCCCTCAGACCCCGCAGGGAGGGAAATCCCCCCTCATGGAGGGGTGTAAAGTTTTCATGGGGTATGAACACGGTTGAAAACCAAAACCTCTGAATCAGGAAGATAATTAGGCTCCACAACCAATAATATCCCACTTTGAGACAGATCACAACAACTCCAATGTTGTTGTACCTACAAAACTACACTCCACCTCGGACCTGGAAAATTTCTCATATTCACCTTCAGGCTTGAAGACCAACTAAAACTGAGCAAGAACTCAATTTCTCCCTAGTTACTCCCTTTGTTAACATGTCTGCAGGATTCTGGCTAGTATGTATCTTTTCCAAATTCAAATGTCCATCTTCCAAGACGAATCATATGAAATGGCACCTCAACTGTATATGCTTATTATTTGAATGGAAGACAGATTTCTTTGCAAGATGAATGTCACTCTCGCTGTCACAGTACAACCTACTATTCTCTTGCTTCTTTCCCAATTCCTCCATAAACCTTTGTAACCAAATCATCGCTTTACTAGCCTTTGTAGCTGTTGTTCCAGAGTCTGTACTTAAGGCTTAAAAGTACAATGTCTAGGCATCCGAAAGTGAAATAAGGGATAGGGAAAGGAAAACTATCAACCTTCGGTTAGGGAAGCTAATGTTGATTTCTGAGTTGGTGCTGTCTAGCTTCCAACTGTTCCTGGATGGTTATATCCCTTTCAATTACTACCCACGAACGTTCAAGCTCAACCCGTGTAGTGGCTGTTTTAAGAATAGTGTCGAAAAGGTTTAAGGCAATATGATTTTGATTTGATAATCCGGGTTCAATATTGGGTTGTGTTGGTACCGGGACAGTCATAGAGGAACAGTAAAACAAGGAAACAAAGAGAAAATAGGTGCTATCTCAATTTGGTCGTATAAAAGAGAATTTACGGTTCGGAAACAAAACATGATGCAAATCAAAGGCTCATTTCCGTAACTGAGTTATATCTTAATAAAGTATGAGGTGGGGAAAAAACATTTAGCTGTCTATGATGTAAGGCTCCTAGCAAGGGAGAATCTCACGTAATAAACAGGAGAGGAAAACAGTAAGGAAATAACTGATGTAGCAAAGAATGTATGTAGAATTCTGAAAGTGTTGACTGGTCTTGCACCCGCTGATAGCTGGTATAGAGGAAAAACAATAAACAATTATAGAAAACCAAAATTCATTCGCTATAGTAGTGGTCGTATTTAATTATAACGAAGCATTTATCAGTTATGAATATGAAATGAAATGAAATATGAGATACAAGAAAACAAACTCATAACACAGTCGTGACGGAATTGATAATCTTCAGATTTGCATTTGTATTAACTCTCACAGAATAAAAAACTCTGTTACAATCGACACAAAAAGGTCCAACCCTTTCTTTTCTTTCTATGGTATATTTATACAGTTCTACAAATAGGACAGAATCTTAGTCGTCACAAAATTTTGGTTACGACAGGGAGGAGAGCAATCGCTCCATTTCTTCTTCTCCGTCTTCACTTGGCACTGGACGTTTGTCCTCGCGTGTGCTCAGTACAAGTGACACATCTTTCAACTAGTTGAGATATCAGTCGCGATGGTTCTGCTTGACAGCTGGCTTCAAAGAAATAACACTCTCGGGCTAACTGTGGCAGCCTATCCTCCAACTGTTCGTCTATGATGTCGATGGCGCATAATTGTGCGCTTGGTCTAATCATGCATTTGTCTATCTGGACTATGTCCACCATAGTCATTTGAGAAATCTCTGCCGAATCTCCTTCCTCTTTTTCCCTTAGGTCCAACGAGATTTTTTCCATATCCATTTGCATCAACGCCTCGACATTACATTTGCTTTCAATGTCTAGGAGATCGCCGTCTATAGAACTAAAGGCCTCTTCTAAGGAATTTGTTATCTTTTTGGCTTGCTGCTTGCCTTCGGCGATGTTGTGTTCCCATTCCTTCAACAAAATGTTTCCTCTGGTTTGTTTCGAAATGGTGAACTTGGAAGTACTTCCCGAACTCCTGCTGTTTGTGGCTATTACAGCCTCTTGGAAGGGGACCCGCGCTGCTCTCGCTTCCCTTTCTCTGTCAGATAAATTCTCCAAAACTCGATAAACCAGCAGGTAATTTTCCCGAATCTCCCCTACCTTGTCAAGCAATTTTTGTTGAGCCGCAGAGACTCTGACCCGAATCTCCATCGCCTGGGACTGAAACATCCCAATATCTATTGCTTTGATTTTGGTGATTTCCACCCTAGCTTGCAATTGTTGGATCAAATCTCTTTGCTGTCTCGCTTGCATCTGACTCTCTCGGACTACCAGCTGTGCTTGCTCGAGCTTAGCCTTAAGTAGCTCTATCTCATTTTTGTCGGCCAACCTGGCCTGCTCTATGCCTACGTTCGCCTGGTCTTTAGCAGTTTCTGTCGCTGTGGCCAGTCTGGCTTCAAGGGTCCGAATGAGGTGATTTTTTCTTTTAAGTTGGTTTTTTAAGAGCCCGACTGAAAACTGATTCGCCGAGGCATATACTTCTAGTGTACCTGCTATTTCAGTGGCAAATTGCTCATTCTTCTTGTCCTTTCCATCAGTTATGATTTTATATTTCTTGGCAGTCGACTCCCTTTCTTGGTAAAATTCTCTCTTTACCACTGCTTTTCTCTTCTTATCGAACAAGAATTCATTTGGAGGGAGTTCTTTGACCCTTATAGGCCTCAAATCCTCATTGAATATCCAACCTACATCGATATTTCCCTGCGTTGACTGCAAGGGAGTAACCGATGTGATAGGTTCTCAGATCTGTTTCGCTGATTTTCCTGGAGTAGCGACTGGACTCTGCTTCTTCGGCGGGTCTAAAGTCTTTATTTCTGCTTCCGGATCCTTTGTTTACTTCCCCTCGTCCTGGTGTTTTCCTTGATCAGGAGTCGCATCTTTAGAGCCTTCAGCATCTTTCTGTTTTTCCTCCGACGTATTCAGACCCTCACCTCACAACACTGCGGGAAGACAACTACGTCGATGTTCCTGGAACTTCAGAACATCGGCTCTTTCCTCAGGTGCTAAAGTTTGTATCCGAGCCAGGATTTTGGCATAGGACCTCGCGCCTCAGAAAATGTCATCCGAGGGTGAATTCTCATGCTCAAACCTCTTAAGCCCGCAACTGGCCAAATGATTGCTCACAACCCTTGCAGATCGTGCTTCTTGTATTCAATCGAGACCAAATTTTGGTCTTCCAGGGCTGTCGCCTCAGCTTTGGCATGCCCGAAATCTAATAAAGAATAGGAATTCAAATGGATAGGAAAAGACGGCCATACCTTTTTCGAGTACCCTTTGAGTTCTTTGCCCACACCACCAATTACTGTTTGCCTAGCGACCTCATGGCAGGCCAACTTGTCAGGGATGAACAATGGCAATGCATGCAGAGGGACCGAAGACCGGAAAACTCAGAGGTATGAAAATTTCACTTCCACATACCAATCTGCTATGCTGCTCAGATTCGTTACTATGCTGTCCGAGATCCGGGGTGGCTGGTGACCAAAAATGGTGAGATGCAGGGGCACCATCACCCAGTTAAAGATCTCATATACAAATTTTCCCGCATTTTTTTCCCATAATTTTGCATGATATACATGTATGGGTTCGTCTTCGGCCGGAGTCCAACTCTAGCTCATTAATGGAAATGGTGTCATAGAACAAATTGCGTCCATAATGTATGCAGACATGAAAAACGAAGATGTCTTTCCGTCCTCCTTCTGCTCCCTATAGTCTATGACTCGACTGGTCAGGCTGTCGGACAGTATTTTCGCCCAGTCGAAGAAATGGCCTTCGGCGACCCGAAACATCAGAGGCACCCATGAAAGATAAAAATGAGAGGTGTCCTCTCTCCCGTATAGACTGCATGTCATCATGGCAACGTACTTGTATTGCGGCTCTAAAGAAGCGATCGAATATATGCCGTGGCTATCAGCCCTGAACTTCGCGGTGCGCAAAACCCACTCTTTTATTAAACTGGACATGGTTTTATCATACTGTAAGCATTCCTTCTTTTTGAACTCGTCCAAGAATTCAGAGCCATATGTGTAGTCGGACGTTGAGGGAAGCTTATACATGGTTTGCAAAATTTCTGGCCTGAAAGTCCCGATGGTGATTTTCTGATTGTTCATGATGGTTCTGATCGGTATGTCCACATGGTCCAATGCCCATCGGACCATGTCATAATATGGAAGCAACCGTGGCGTGGCTTCTACTCTATGCATTCCGGATTGGATGACTATTTTGTATTTGGTGGTTATATCATCTTTTTCGTTATCGCTGGAGTCATCGGAACAGTCCACCAACTCTGCCTGTAGAACATCCGAAACGAACGACCAATTTGGGATTGAATCAATACTTCGAGGCGAAGTATCAGAGACATTGTCTGAGCCTTGTCCCGAAACCTCAACATTTTCCTTTGATGCTTTCCGGGAGCCATGGCTGGGGATTGCATTTTGGCTCTTCTGCGATCGAAATGCATATACATACAGAAGTCAGCTGCTCAGAGATAATGTGCTCTGCGTAATATGAAATACATTTATTATAATGAAACATAATGCTTATATATATTTGAAAACTCGGTACCTTTCAGAACTAGTCTGCCAAATCATATTTAGAATTAAATTTTGCCGTAAAAATCCGATCTTACATTCATCGATTTACCCTATTTCCTCATTAATGCCATAAATTTTGGCGGTTTAAAATGCCAGTGGCGTATCGAAAGGCCAAGGCTACCTCGTAAATCGTGCAAACATCAAATCGAGGGATATGTATTGATTTAGCTTAATTAGCCTGGTTTTACCAACGTTAATCAATATTTCGGTACTCGTTATATCGAGGATTTTACTTTAACATTTCGAATCCCTAACATCCGAGACTGCGATGATCGATTTTGGTTGATGAAAAGGTAATCACGATTAGGGGCTCAATTAATTTCGTAATTATTAGACTCACCATATCGCAACTCGGAGCTTCGAAAATGCGTTTTCGGAAAGTCAGCATGCCGAGCCGCGAAATCGCGAGATCGTGATAACATGAATTAATTAAAAGGGAATATAATCTTGGATTAAATGATTAATTAATCACTTTTATACCCGCATCATGATTTCGTGAGTCGGGGTTTAGACAGTGTAACTTTCGAAAAGGACAATTGCCGAGTGGCGAAATGCCGAGAGAATCTTTTACCACGATTTAGATTTTACATTTAACCTTGACATGGGTTACTTAAATAAGGACCTTGTGTTCTCGGCTATCGGGGCTATGACAATAAACTTTTGGCTTTGGTGATCGTCGAGGCGCGAAACCCCGACGACGTTTAATCTTGGGTTAGGGAAAACTTTACCCTTGTTACTGTTCTGAGTAAAATATCAAAACGATTTCGTTGTTTTGTAGCTCGGGGCATGTGATTTATATGGCTTACAATATCCGACCTACGAGGTCCTGAGGTAGAAAAAAGAGGATTTTTTTTTACCGAAAGTAGGACTCGCTTCGAGAGTATAATAATCCCTCGCTGCTTATTTGATAAAGCTTCAGAGACCCCGATATCTCAGAGGGAAAATATGAAAACCATCTTTAGATTTAGGGAATTTAAAAATGAAATTCACGACAGGCTAGAAAAACAAAGGCAGCTCCAACATAGGCTCCAACTAGGGATCTCGCCTTCCTGTGAGGCGGGAAGAACAGTAGACCACGTGCCAAAATTGGGTAAATGGAGTCAATAGCTTCAAACAGGTAACAATGGTTCCTGAGAACAGGGCACCGAAGGGGGAAAAAGACTTCGTTCTTTACCTTGAAAAGCTTTTTCAAAATCAGATATTCTTTTTAAACATTAGCTGTAGTCCCTTTCACGACTTTCCCTTTCCCGTTACTAAATTCAGGTCTGCTTTAAGACAATCAAAACAATTCTAGGGGACCCAACAACTCTTGTGGTTATCAGCTTCATCAAAAGAATAAAATTATATGTTTTTAATTGGGGAGTCCCGTCTGAACTTGGGATGTAGATCGGGCCTTGGAAAAGAATCGGCTACTAGAGCAGAGTGATATTCATGTATAACAGCCTTACAGATATCTCAGATATTGCTTCACTGCCAGCGAGCCTGTTTAGTACCCCGGTGAAGTTATCTGGCCCCTTTTACTGAATTTCCTTTCACCACTTCGGAATATATTTATGCATTTAAATGCTGAGACGAGGGCAATCATTTCTGAATTTCCTTTCATCGTCTCTTGGACTAGGTGGGGGMAATCATTTCTGAATTTCCTTTCACCACATGTCTTATAATTTGCTTTTTAGAGCGTGAAGATGGGGGCAATCAGTTTGTATCAGGGCTGATATCTGTGTAATATTTTGCATTATAGGTCTGTCAACTTACTTTGATTACTCGGTACGAACTTTCCCTTGACCTTCAACACACCTTCGTCTATCAGGGAGAAAGGGGGAAATTAAGTTTTTGGAACTTCCTATTTGAGAAATCCTCAAACTTCTGAAACTGTTGAAAAACCTAGGAAAGTCAGGACCACTTTAAACATCACTTCGTTTAGCAAGGAGTTGAGGAGTTGTGAAGACCAACTTTCTTTCCACAATCTGCTTTGAAGCTCATGAAGCTGAAACGAAAAATCTTATCCCTTCTTATGCGAAACGAAAGAATGCTGACTTTTTGCTAGGTAAACCCGGAAATAGGAAAGGGTGACAGGTGATGACTTTACGGACTGGAAACATAGAGGTCAAGAAAAATCAAACTGACTCTTGTAGATCTTTTTTGGGAAGACTTTACCTTGATTGACTACTTTTCATTTGTATGAATTATTTGACTTGTTTTAACTTTTGATTAAAAAAACAATAAAGAAACAATTTTGTTATTTGTCCATCTAGTAGATATTGCTTTTTGAAAGGAGTTATCTCTGATTTTAACAGGCTTTTATAACATGTCTTTTATGAAATCTCATTCTATACCTTTTTGTTTCAATTTCTTTGTACAAAATCAAATTTCTTGGGTATCACCTGTTCAAGCCGATTTATTTCTGACACCTACTTTCAGTTTACTTCTCTTGCTCACTTTGTATGCAGCTGGAATCCTGTAAGAGATAAATACGAAGATTATTGAGGCTATCCAAAAAGTGATGAAAGTTCATGAAAGGAAAAAGAAAATGAAAAGAAGTGCATAAAATAAAAAACATATATATGTATGTAAAAAATCTTATACACAAATATACAAAGTTTTTTTTTTTTTTTGGCGACTATTACGTCATATAATGCTTCAGATAATGCCCATTGACAGGGGCGTTGAGGACTTCACCGTCTATGTTTTCCAGTAAGAAAGAATTTTTTCCTTCCAAATCCGAGACCCTGAATGGCCCATACCAGAGGTGGTCAAATTTACCATGTTTTGCTGCATCTTCCTTTCTTGCATCCCACCTTAACACTAAATCACCTAGGAGGAAATCTCTATCTTTTGATTTGCGGTCAAATAAAGCCTTCATATTATCTTGGTACTTATGTAGCTTCTCATCTACGTCAACTCTATGTTGTTGAACCTCAATCAACTGATTTATTCTCCTGGTGACATGATTGGGTTCTTCATTTTGATGTTGCCATAACTTCATCACTGGGAGCGCTAGGTTTATAGGTAGCACAACATCGGTCCCATATACCATCTGAAAAGGTGAAATGCCGATTGACCTTTTTGTGCTTATGCGATTTGCCCACAATGCATATTTTAAGTGCACATGCCAAGACCTTTTATTTTCATCCAATACGTTCTTGATTATATTTACCAGGATCTTGTTAGATGACTCAACCAATCCGTTTCCCTGGGGGTAATATGCTGTAGGATGGCCGAAAATGATGTTATACTTATGACAGAAACTGATCATAGCCATAGATTTAAAGGCTTGTGCATTGTCTGTAACTATCTTTCGGGGGCAACCGAATCTTGACAAAATATTGTCTTCTAATAAATCGATTACCACTGAGTCCGTTGCCCTTTTGGTTGGAATGGCTTCCACCCACTTAGTAAAATAATCAGTTGCTGTTAAGATACACTTGTGTTGTGCAATGGAATGGGGGTTAATATCGCCTATGAAATCTAGACCCCATTGCTAAAATGGGGCTTTAGTTTTGACTGGAACTAGAGGCATTGTCGAGAGCTTCTGTTTACCTGTGAATAGTTGACAGGGGTTGCAGGCTCAGACTTTGGCATTGACGTCCGAAAAGAGTTTTGGCTTGTAGTACCCAACCCTCAGAATTTTATAGGATGTAGCTCTCCAAGCATGATGCCCCCCGCAGATTCCCTCATGAAATTCGTCTATAACCCGCTCAGTTTCCGATTCGACTAAACAGACTAACAAGAAACCGAGTGGATCTTTCCAATATAGCTGACTTTCGGCGATACAATATTTAACTGCATGGAGTTTTAAAGTTCTGGCTTTTGATGGTGATAGCTCGTTTGGGCATTTTAGAGTCAGTAGATATGACACTATATCTCTGTACCAGCCTGACGATATGAACTTTTCTTCGATCCCGTTTGGGCCTGCTTGCTCATCCAGCTTGTTCAAGTTCATGTCTTCATTGCCTTCTTGCAGGCAATTGATACCTAGGGCTCTGAAATTTGACTCAGCTAAGAGTTTATCCAGACCTTGTCCTTTTATCAGTTTAGTCGGTTTAACTTCCAGATCAAATTCTTGGATTTTGGCAAGCCATCGTCCTCTTTTTCCATCACTGTCTAGTTGCACTAGAATATCTTTCACAGAACTGGTAGGTACGTACGCGATTATCTTGGAATGAAGTATATATGTTCTGAATTTTTTTAATGCTTTTACCATGACGTACGGTTGTTTTTCTATTATATCATACTTTAGTTCTGTGTCTCTAAGGCTCTTGCTGAAGAAAGCGATCAATTGTTCAAAACCTTCTTCGTTCTTTTGTAGTAGTACCGCGACAATCGTGTGTTCGGAGGCAAACGAGAAAATAAGAAAATCTTTCAGATAGTCAGGGCTTGCTAACACAGGTGCCTCGCTTATGACTTTCTTAATGTGAGCGAATGATGCTCTGGCCTCGGTTTTCCATTTTACTTCAATGTCTTTCTTCAACATACCCGTGATCAGTTTTAGAACCTCAGCGAAATTCGGGATAAACCTTCGTAAAAAATTTATTGTTCCTAAGAAAGATTGAATTTCTTTTACATTTCTTGGAATACTTATAGTATTTATTGCTTCAATTCTCTTAGGATCAATCCTGATTCCATCCCTAGATATAATATGACCAATAATCTTACCTTCCCGCATGGCGAAATGTGATTTCTTTGGATTTAAAGATAGACCAAACCTGCGACATTTTTCGAATGTCTACTTAAGATGCATCAAGTGTTCTTCGTCGGTTTTAGAGAAAACCGTCAAATCATCAAGATAGATTACTACGAACTTATCTCTTTCTCCAACGAAAGCGATGTCCATAGCGCGCTGGAACGTAGCTCCTGCATTCATCAAACCGAAAGGCATTTTATCATACATAAACATACCCCACGATGTAGTGAAAGCAGTTTTCTCTTTGTCTTGTTCATTCATGGCGATTTGATTGTATCCGAAAAACCCATCGATCATAGACATCCGATTTGCTCCGACTACCTTTTCTAGCACATGGTCCATTTTGGGCAGTGGGTAGTTGTCCTTGAGAGACGAATTATTTAAGTTTCAAAAATCCATGCACAGTTTGATTTCCCCATTCTTTTTCCTGACCAGGACCAGGTTTGCCACCCAGTCTGAGTATCTCAGAGGTACTATTATTTTCGCGTCTAAAAGTTTTTTGACTTCTTTTTCGATCACAGGTAACAAAATGGGGTTGATCTGTCTAAGATTTTTCCTAAACGGTTTAACCCCAGGCTTTAGAGGTATTTTGTGATCAATTATGGAAGTGTCGTATGCCCGTAGCTCATCATAAGTCCAGGCGAAAACATGCTTATACTGTCTGAGTAGGTCTTTATACTTACTTTTAAAATCGAGAGGAAGGAACTTGGATATCTTTACTATCCTGGATTCTTTTTCAGTTCCTAAATCACAGTCCTCCACTTCTTCTGGTTGGGGTTGTAAAGTGGATTTTACAGGTATGTCGTTTTGATCGAAACGTCTTTCTAAAGGAATCAATCCTTTCGGAATTTGGTTGTTTTTAAGGACCAACATACAATGATCCGCAATTTTTTCTCGGAAGGCTTCAGGATCTTCCCCTTCTTGCATGATCCATATCGGATCATTTTGATTTTCTTGGTCTGCATGAGTTTCAGAGAATTCACCCACTGCCGCAAGAAATTTCTTAATTTGTTCATCGTCCTCAAAGACCTGCCAGTGTCGGATATTGTCTGGTATAGAGGGTTTGTATCTGATTTCAATGTGATACTTCAATTTGAAAGTCGTGCGAGGTGAGAAGGTTGAGGCTTCTCTTGCCAATGCATCAACATGTAAATTATCTGCGCGAGGGATAAAGTGAACATTTACGGATGAGAAATTTTTTTCCATGAGATCCCAAGCACAATTTTTGTATGTTCTTAATTTGGTATGCTTGACTAGGTACCGTCGGTTTATTTGTTTGACTATTAACTCTGCATCACCATATACCTCTAAGTTATTTATATTTAGCCTCTTGGAAGCCTCTAGTCCTAAGACCAGCGCTTCATATTCACATACGTTATTAGTGTAATCTATATCCCACTACAGTCGCTAGGAAAAAGGAACAACGAACTTACCGCCGGGAGCCACTAAAAGCACTCCTGCACCCGCCCCTTCAGAAGATGAAGCACCGTCAAAATACATTTTCCAGACACCGGTATTACATAGATCCTCCGTCATCTAACTTGACTCCTCTCGTTCTATATCGTTTCCCTCCGGACAACCATCTAAACCATCATCAAAAGACAAGATACAATTTCCTAGATCTTGGTCCGCAATGTAAATAGGGAAATTGTTTGGGTTTTGAGGATCACTCACTGTATATGCTAACCTCATTTCTCTATACAACCGAGTGAACTGACCACCGAATACAGGAATTGTGGCTAACGTCATGTCCAATTGGAGAGAACCCCCCAACTTGGCTCCCCATGACCTAGATAACAACAAGCCATACTTAGGGGGAATATCTGCAATAACCACATCCATCAGGATACTCTTAACCGAGACCTGTGCCAGGGTAACTACCAGATCTTTTATCATCCCCATACACTTAACCCTTCTTGATTCAAAAGAGTAAATATCTCCATAAGTTCTGGTGATCTGGAGGCCCAATTTGTCCATGATAAGTTTAGGCATAACATTATGGGAGGCACCGGAGTCTAACATGGAATTATGCAGTAATTGATCATATACATTTAAAGTGATATAAAAGGGAGCGATAGTATCTTTGGCCCCTTCAAAATGTGGACCAAAAGTGATGTTAGGTTTTTCGTCTTCCAGGTTTAATACATCGGACTGGATTTCGAGTTCCGAGACACCCATCGCTTTGGTAATTTGCTTCCGATAAACGAGGTTTTTTTCTAATTCTACCAACGGGATTGGTATCTTAATTTTACTAATCTCATTTTCAAAACTGAAAGCTCCGCTCACCTTGTCTTCTTCTTTGGTTGAGACTTCCGAATCCTTCCTCTCCAACTTATTCATCTGGACCGCTTTATTACTCATGGTCCTGGTTGAAGACGTAATTTTATTTGCTGTTTCGGTTCCTTGTGCTTGGGTTTCAATTTTTTCCACTTCGAACTCTTGTGTGCTTACTACTTTAGTTTTGTTGCTGGGTAATAAGATATCTTCCGAAGGAGGCTCATAAGTTTGACCTCTTTGGAGGATTTTCTTGGGTTGAGCCATTGAAATGGGCTTATTCTTAGATCTTAAGTTGTATTTGGGTTGAAACTCAGCCATTATCATCTGCGTTTCCTGTTGAGATTCACAAGGGTCAGTATGATCACTTTCCTCACCCTTACGATGGTTGTTGAGTACTTAATGATTTCTCATAATATTCTCTAGTTAGATACAGTTGTGAGCATTCATCACTGAAGTTCGTGACATCATTATCCGAATCTCTGAAATCTTGAAGGTCGGTTGCTCCTATAAAATTTTTGCTCTTTAGTGGGGCTTGTATTTTTTGATCTTCGTTCTTTATTTGTCTTTGTTGATTTGGGGGATTTGGGTTCCTCCTGAAGTCTTTTTTGGTAGAAGAATCAACTTTAACCTGTTCTAGCTCCATCCTAGAGATTTTATTAGACAGTTCTTTAATTACTCTTGCCATATCATCTACTCTGTCATCAGTGTACCTATTAGATCCCGAAGGCCCCGCTGGTTCTCCATAGCATCTATTTTCGCGGTTTCCTGTTTCTACTTTGGCTTTTAATTTACCTGAAGCCATCATATTAGACTCAATTTTGACCACGTCATCCTGCATTCGATTTAGGGTGGCTCCCCTTCTCTCTCGTAAAAGAAGCGCAAAGTCCGGTTCGAAAGCTCCGGCGAAGGTTACTTTGGCCGAGGGTTCGGAGGGTTTAACTTTGGCTGGGATCTTATGATACAGTTTGTTGAATCTTTGGATAAATTCCATAACTGTTTCTGAGTTCTTTTTTCTCAGAGACCCAAACTCGGTTAGATAATATAAGTGATCTTTTCTTTCGCCCCACTGTCTGAGGAAAGCGTCTTCCAAAGCATCGTAGGATAAGATAGACCCTGTAGGTTGACTCCGAAACCAAGTTCGGACCTGTCCTTCGAAAGTTTGGACAAAAATTCTTGAATACACATCTTCGTGTTCTAGACCCAGGATGTCTGCGAATTGGTCAAAGAAATTTATGTGCTCAGCTGCGGTTAGATCCCCCTCCCCAGTGAACTTAGGAAGATTTTTTATATAATTTTTAGGAAGGTCATGTAAAGGGACGGGTAAAACCAAGGGAGCATATCTTGCTGCTACTTTTGTGAATACTCTGGGAGGAGGGGCAGGTCCTTGACCTCCACCACCTCCTCCAGGAGCACCTCCACCACCTGCTCCGGCGACTGCCATCGATTCTAGTGGGAAGTCATAAAGGGGGTTTCGGAAAATTAAAAGTGATTCTTTGGTTTCTTCGTGAGACGGAAAAGCTACAGATGAATGATAAGGCACGCGGGGGCTTGGTTCCTCGGACTTGCAAGAGATATAATCGGGTGAACCGACGGGCGTAGAAAACGAGTGTGTAACACACTCTTCAGAATTAGGTGAGGCCGGGAAATTCAACCGAAGAAAAGATGGTATGTCAACTATCGATGAACTTTCTAAAGGACCCTTTCCTTTGTGTACAGATGGAAAAGTGGGATGAATCTCACTTCTAACTTTGGAGCGGTTTGACGACAGATCTTTAGTATAAAAAAGAGGACTGCGTGAAGTAGAAGGTTCTGAAGAACATTTAGTTTTCAAATGTGGGTTTTTAGGCTTATAAACTGCAACGGTTGGCTTAAGAGAGCCTTTCACCTTTAAATTTTTTTCGGGATCGGTAATGGGCGTAATCTGCTTACCATCCGGGTTTTGTCTGGTATTCCTTCTACCGGATGCCAGTTTATTAATTGCGGAGTCGCCAAGTGAAAGATTGATAAAGCCTTAAAAATGTGTGTACTCTTTGTTCACTATCAAAGGGTAACACTTTCAACGAAATATATGTTCTTTTCCTAGGGAAAAAGATTTTGTAACTTCAGTCCCCAGCAACGGCGCCAAAAAGATGTTGTTCCAGAGTCTGTACTTAAGGCTTAAAAGTACAGTGTCTAGGCATCCGAAAGTGAAATAAGGGATATGGAAAGGAAAACTATCAACCTTCGGTTAGGGAAGCTAATGTTGATTTCTGAGTTGGTGCTGTCTAGCTTCCAACTGTTCCTGGATGGTTATATCCCTTTCAATTGCTTCCCACGAACGTTCAAGCTCAACCCGTGTAGTGGCTAGGCAATATATATGATTTTGATTTGATAATCCGGGTTCAATATTGGGCTGTGTTGGTACTGGGACAGTCATAGAGGAACAATAAAACAAGGAAACATAGAGAAAATAGGTGCTGTCTCAATTTGGTCGTATAAAAGAGAATTTACGGTTCGGAAACAAAACAGGATGCAAATCAAAGGCTCGTTTTCGTAACTGAGTTATATATTAATAAAGTATGAGGTGGGGAAAAAACATTTAGCTGTCTATGATGTAAGGCTCCTAGCAAGGGAGAATCTCATGTAATAAACAAGAGAGGAAAACAGTAAGGAAATAACTGATGTAGCAAAGAATGTATGTAGAATTCTGAAAGTGTTGACTGGTCTTGCACCCGCTGATAGCTGGTACAGAGGAAAAAGAGTAAACAATTATAGAAAACCAAAATTCATTCGCTATAGTAGTGGTTGTATTTAATTATAACGAAGCATTTATCAGTTATGAATATGAAATGAAATGAAATATGAGATATAAGAAAACAAACTCATAACACAGTCGTGACGGAATTGAGAATCTTCAGATTTGCATTTGTATTAACTCTCAAAGTATAAAAAAATCTGTTACAATCGACACAAAAAGGTCCAACCCTTTCTTTTCTTTCTGTGGTATATTTATACAGTTCTACAAATAGGACATAATCTTAATCGTCACAAAATTTTGGTTACCATAGGGAGGAGAGAAATCGCTCCATTTCTTCTTCCCCGTCTTCACTTGGCGCTGGATGTTTGTCCTCGTGCGTGCTCAGTACAAGCGACACATATTTCAACTAGTTGAGATATCAGTCGCGATGGTTCTGCTTGACAACTGGATTCAAAGAAATAACACTCTCGGGCTAACTATTGCAGCCTGTCCTCCAACTGTCCGTCTATGATGTCGATGGTGCATAATTGCGCGCTTGGTCTAATAATGCATTTGGCTATCTGGACTATGTCCACCATAGTCATTTGAGAAATCTCGGCCGAATCTCCTTCCTCTTTTTCCCTTAGGTCCAGCGAGATTATTTCCATATCCATTTGCATCAACGCCTTGGCATTACTTTCGCTTTCAATGTCTAGGAGATCCCCGTCTATAGAACTAAAGGCCTCTTCTAAGGAATTTGTTATCTTTTTGGCCTGCTGCTTGCCTTCGACGATGTTGTGTTCCCATTCCTTCAACAGAATGTTTCCTCTGGTTTTTTCCGAAATGGTGAACCTGGAAGTACTTCCCGAACTCCTGTTGTTTGTGGCTATTACAGCCTCTTGAAAGGCGACCCGCGCTGCTCCCGCTTCCCTTTCTCTAGGAGATAAATTCTCCAAAACTCGATTAACCAACAGGTAATTGTCCCGAATCTCCCCTACCTTGTCGAGCAATTTTTTTTGAGCCGCAGAGACTCTGCCTCGAATCTCCATCGCCTGGGACTGAAACATCCCAATATCTATTGCTTTGCTTTCAGCGATTTCCACCCTAGCTTGCAATTGTTGGATCAAATCTCTTTGTTGGCTCGCTTGCATTTGACCCTCTCGGACTACCAGCTGTGCTTGATCAAGCTTAGCCTTAAGTAGCTCTAGCTCATTTTTGTCGGCCAACCTGGCCTGCTCTATGCCTATGTTCGCCTGGTCTTTAGCAGTCTCTGTTACTGTGGCCAGTCTGGCTTCAAGGGTCCGAATGAGGCGATTTTTTATTTTAAGTTGGTTTTTTAAGAGCCCGACTGAAAACTGATTCGCTGAGGCATATGCTCCTAGTGTACCTGCTATTTCAGTGGAAAATTGCTCATTCTTCTTGTCCTTTCCATCAGTTATGATTTTATATTTCTTGGCAGTCGACTCCCCTTCTTGGTAAAATTCTCTCTTTACCAATGCTTTTCTCTTCTTATCGAAAAAGAATTCATTTGGAGGGAGCTCTTCGACCCTTATAGGCCTCAAATCCTCATTGAATATCCATCCTACATCGATATTTCCCTGCGTCGACTGCAAGGGAGTAACCGATGTGATAGGTTCTCTGATCTGTTTCGCTGATTTTCCCGGAGTAGCGACCAGAATCTGCTTCTTCGGCAGGTCTAGAGTATTTATTTCTTCTTCCGGATCCTTCATTTTCTTCCCCTCTTCCTGGTGTTTTCCTTGATCAGGAGTCGCATCTTTAGAGCCTTCAACATCTTTCTGTTTTTCCTCCGACGTATTCTGACCCTCACCTCGCAACACTGCGGGAAGACAACTACGTCGATGTTCCTGGAACTTCAGAACATCGGCTCTTTCCTCGGGTGCTAAAGTTTGTATCCGATCTAGGATCTCGACATAGGACCTCGCGCCTCGGAAAATGTCATCCGAGGGTGAATTCTCATGCTCAAACCTCTTAAGCCCACAACTGCCCAAATGATTGCTCATGACCCTTTGCGGATCGTGCTTCTTGTATTCAATGGAGGCCAAATTTAGGTCTTCCAGGGCTGTCGCCTCGGCTTTGGCATGCCTGAAATCTAATAAAGAATAGGAATTCAAATGGACAGGAAAAGACGACCATACCTTCTTCGTGTACCCTTTGAGTTCTTTGCCCACACCACCAATTACTATTTTCCTAGCGGCCTCACTGCAGGCCAACTTGTTGGGGATGAACAATGACAATGCATGTGGAGGGACCGAAGACCCGAAAACTCAAAGGTATGAAAATTCCGCTTTCACATACCAATCTGCTATGCTGCTCAGATTCGTTACTATGCTGTCCGAGATCCGGGGTGGCGGGTGACCAAAAATGGTGAGATGCAGGGGCACCATCACCCAGTTAAAGATCTCATACACAAAGTTTCCTGCTTTGTTTTCCCATAATTTTGCATGATATACATGTATGGGTTCATCTTCAGCCGGAGTCCAACTCCATCTCATTAATGGAAATGGTGTCATAGAACAAATTGCATCCATAATGTATGCATACATGAAAAATGAAGACGCCTTTCCGTCCTCCTTCTGCTCCCTATACTCTGTGACTCGACTGGTCAGGCTGTCGGACTGTATTTTTGCCCAGTCGAAGGAATGGCCTTCGGTGACCCGAAACATTAGAGGCACCAATGGAAGATAAAAATGAGAGGTGTCCTCTCTCTTGTATAGCCTGCATGTCATCATGGCAACGTACTTGTATTGCGACTCTAAAGAAGCGATCGAATATATGCCGTGGCTATCAGCCCTGAACTTTGCAGCTCGCGAAACCCACTCTTTTATTAAACTGGACATGGTTTTATCATACTGTAAGCATTCCTTCTTTTTGAACTCGTCCAAGAATTTAGAGCCATATGTGTAGTCGGACGTTGAGGGCATCTTATACATGGTTTGCAGATGTTCTGGCCTGAAAGTCCCGATGGTGATTTTCTGATCGTTCATGATGGTTCTGGTCGGTATGTGCACATGGTCCAATGCCCATCGGACCATGTCATAATATGGAAGCAACTGTGGCCTGGCTGCTACTCTGTGCATTCCAGATTGGATGACTATTTTGTATTTGGTGGTTATATCATCTTTTTCATTATCGCTAGAGTCGTCGGAATAGTCCACCAACTCTACCTATAGAACATCCGAAACAAACGACCAATTTGGGACTGAATAAATACTTCAAGGCGAAGTATCAGAGACATTGTCTGAGCCTTGTCCCAAAACCTCAACATTTGCCTTTGATGCTTTCCGCGGAGCCATGGCTGGGGATTGCGTTTTGGCTCTTCTGTGATAGAAATGCGTATACATACAGAAGTCAGCTACTCAGAGATAATGTGCCTTGCGTAATATGAAATACATTTGTTATAATGAAACACAACCCTTATATATATTTGAAAACTCGGTACCTTTCAGAACGAGTCTGTCAAATCATATTTAGAATTAAATTTTGCCGTAAAAATCCGATCTTACATTCATCGATTTACCCTATTTCCTCATTAATGCCATAAATTTTGGCGGTTTAAAATGCCAGTGGCGTATCGAAAGGCCAAGGCTACCTCGTAAATCATGCAGACATCAAATCGAGGGATATGTATTGATTTAGCTTAATTAGCCTAGTTTTACCAACGTTAATCAATATTTCGGTACTCATTATATCGGGGATTTTACTTTAACATTTCGAATCTCTAACATCCGAGACTGCGATGATCGATTTTGGTTTATAAAAAGGTAATCACGATTAGGGGCTCAATTAATTTCGTAATTATTAGACTCGCCATATCGCAACTCAGAGCTTCGAAAATGCGTTTCCAGAAAGTCAGCATGCCGAGCCGCGAAACCGCGAGATCACGATAACATGACTTAATTAAAAGGGAAGATAATCTTGGATTAAATGATTAATTAATCACGTTTATACCTGCATCGTGATTTCGCGAGTCGGGGTTTAGACGGTGTAACTTTTGAAAAGGACAATTGCCGAGTGGCGAAATTCCGAGAGAATCTTTTACCACGGTTTAGCTTTTACCTTTAACCTTGACATGGGTTACTTAAATAAGGACCTCGCGTTCTCGGCTATCGGGGCTATGACAATAAACTTTTGGGTTTGGGGATCGTCGAGGCGCGAAATCCCGACGACGTTTAATCCTGGGTTAGGGAAAACTTTACCCTTGTTACTGTTCTGAGTAAAATATCAAAACAATTTCATTGTTTCGTAGCTCGGGGAATGTGATTTATATGGCTTACAATATCCGACCTACGAGGTCCCAAGGTAGAACAAAAGAGGAATTTTTTTTACGGAAAGTAGGACTCATTTCGAGAGTATAATAATCCCTCGTTGCTCGTTTGATAAAGCTTCAGAGACCCCGATATCTCAAAGGGAAAATATGAAAACCATCTTTAGATTTCGAGCATTTAAAAATGAAATTCCCAACGGGCTATAAAAACAAAGGCGGCTCCAACAGTAGTAACAACATACTCTGTCTCTGTTGTTGAAAGTGCAACAACCTTTTGCAGTTTCGAAATCCAACTTACTGTTGTTCCACCTACAATAAAAACATACCTTGTGGTTCTCCTTCTGCTATCTTTATCATCTTCCATATCTGAATCAACATATCCCTGTAGAACAGTGTCTGAACCTCCAAAACATAATTCATGAGTAGCAGTACCTTTTAAATACCAGAGACTACACTTTACTTCCTCCCAATGTTCTTTACCTGGATTTTGCATATACCTACTCACAACTCCCACTGCATGTGCAATATCTGGTCTTGTGCAAACCATCGCATACATCATGCTGCCAACTGCTGATGAATAAGGGACCTTGGACATGTATTCTATCTCCTCCTATGTCTTGGAACACATTTCCTTGGTTAATTTGAAATGGCCAGACAAAGGTGTTCTAACTGGTTTTGCATTCTGCATTCTAAACCTCTCCAACACTTTCTCTATGTACTCACCCTGAGATAATGTCAATTTGAGATTTTTCCTGTCTCTTGTTATTCTCATACCAAGGATTTTCTTTGCAACACCCAAATCCTTCATCACAAATGAATTATCTAATTTCTTCTTGAGCACATTTATATCCTGCATATTATAACCTGCAACACGCATGTCATCTACATACAATAACAAGATAATATAACTTCCATTTTCTATCTTTTTAAAATAAACACAGTGATAAGAATGACATCTACTATAACCTTGTTTCTGTCATAAACCTGTCAAACTTCAAATACCACCACTACCTTGGAGCTTGATTTAGGCCATACAAGCTCTTCTTCAACCTGCGTACCAAATTTTCCTTCCCTTCGACCTCATACCCTTGTGTATGTTGCATATAAATCTCTTCCTCCAAATCCCCATGGAGAAAAGCTATTTTTACATCTAAATGTTCAAGGTATAAATCTTCTACTGCCACAAGACTTAAAATAGACCTAATTGAAGTCATTTTAACAACAGAAGAAAATATTTCATCAAAATATATACCCTTCTTTTGTGTAAACCCCTTTACAACAAGTCTAGGCTTGTACCACTTTTTTCCTGCATCTTCTTCCTTCAACTTGTAAACACATTTATTATGCAATGCTCTTTTTCCTGCAGACAATTGAACCAAGTCCCAAGTCTGGTTATTTACCAGGGAATCCATTTCCTCTTTCATGCATTTCTCCCACTTCTTTTTAAGTCTACCTGCATTTCCTCTTCATAACATTTTGGTTCACCAAAATCAATCAACAATAAATAATACAATGAATGAGAGTAATGTTCATGGGGTCAACCTAACCTGGTAGATATTCTAACATTAGTTGCAGGAGTTTGAGGTACTTGTTGCTCCTGTTTTTGTACATTTTGATTTTCTGGTACCTTTGGAATTCTTTTTCAGTGATCTCATCAAGCACTGTGTATTCTGGTTTTTCTTTTTCCTATTTCTTTCCCTGCAACTGATCTTTGTACATGACTTTCTCATTGAATATGAAATATCTACTCATAATAATTTTGTGATATTCATAATCCCATAAGCGATAACCAAAGTCATTAACACCGTATCTAATAAAGGTACACTTCTTGGATTTTTCCTCAAGCTTTGTTCTATTTTCTTTATCAATAATATGGACAAATGCTTCACAACTGAAAGTCTTCAAAAAAGAATAGTTTACCTTTTTGTCTGTCCATGCCTCCTCTGGAATTCCACCATCCAAAGAGCTTGAAGGTCCTCTTTTTATTAAGTAAACAATAAAATCTACAACATCTGCCCAGAACTGTAAGGGAAAACGAACATGCAATCTCATACTCCTTGCACGCTCCATGATTGTCCTATTCATCCTTTCCGACACACCATTTTCTTGTGGTGTTCCTGAAACTATCTTCTCTCTACGAATCCCATGGTTTGAATAGTAATAATCAAAATCCTTGCTTCAATATTCAACTCGATTGTATGATCTAAGAGACTTCAACCTTTTTCCTATCTCATTCTCAACCAAAGCTTTCCATTTCTTAAAAGTATAAAAAACACTAGATTTTTGTCGAATGCAATAAAACTGAGTTTTTCTAGTTGCATCATCAATAAAAGTAACATAATAATGAGAGTCACCAAGATATGACACCTGATATGGTCCCCATACATATGTATGCACAAGCTCTAACCTTTCACTCTTCTTTTCTTTTCCAACCCTGAGAAATCAAACTCTCTTTTATTTTCCATAAAGACAATGCTCACAGAAATCCAAATCAATTTGTTTAAGATCTGGCAACAAATTTATTTTGTGAAGTATCTACATCCCCTTCTCACTCATGTGTCCAAGCCTATGATGCAATAGTGCTGTATCCACTCCCATATAAGATAAAGAGACAGAAGAATCAATATTACCAGTACATAAATACAATGTACCTACCTTCTCTCCTTTTTCTATAACCAATGATCCTTTGGTGACCTTCCACGCCTTATCTGTAAATATAGATATACAACCTTCACTTGCCAACTTCCCTGTTGAAATTATATTTTTCCTTAGATATGGAACACGTCTTTCCTCTTTCAACAATCATTGGTTTCCATTCCTTTGCTTTATTTTACCTTTCCCATTCCAACAATTTTGCATGGTGCATCATCACCCAAATGAACTTGTCCAAAATCACCTTGAACATAATCTAGAAAATATTTCCTGTGGGGTGTGGCATGAAATGAAGCCTCTGAATCTACTACCAAAGACTCAAAAATGTTATATACAGAAAGAATAAAATCATCTTGTAACACATCACCTGTTACATTTGATTCCTGAATTTTCTCTCCCTGTTCGTCTCTTTGTTTCTTTGGAGCTATGCAGTCTTTATTCAGATGTCCTTTCTTCCCACAATTCAAGCACTCTATCTTTCCCAGTATGGATTTGGATTTTCCCTTCCTATAATTCCCGCAGTTCCTTGAGCCCTTTCCTCTATCCTTTTGTATTCCCTTGTTCTCCATGTTTAACACATCACCTGATGTCTCACCTGTGATTTTCCGTCGCATTTCCTCGCTAAGGATAACACCAACAACAACATCAAATTTTAAAGTGTTTGAACGAGATACATAGTTACTTACAACCATGACCAAGCCATTCCAATTTTCTGGCAATGAGCACAAGATTATAAGAGCCCTGTCCTCGCCATCAAAGTCCACTTTTACATAACTTAGCTGATTAGGAACCGTATTACATTCATTTAAATGATCTGCAACATACCCACCTTCTAACATCTCCATGTTAAATAATCACTTCATTAGAAATACCTTATTGGACGCCGAGGGTTTTTCATATAGTTTAGCAATTGCGTCCATCATCTCCTTCGTTGTCTTTTATTTCGAAATATTGAAATCCACCGATGCTGTCAGGCTCAACCGTATCATTCCTAGTTCCTTTATGTCAAGAACCTCCCATTCTTCGTCCTTCATGGCTGTTGAATTCTTTGCTATTCCACCCAATGATAGGAATATATCCTTATGTTATAAATAATATTCCATCTGCATCTTCCATAACTGGTAGTTTTGGCCGTTAAATTTCTCGACCCTAAACTTTCCATCTTTCGCCATTGCTCCCACTCGAACCAGGAACCCTCTTTTCATGCAAGTTACCTTTCGCTCTGATACTAGTTGTTAGAAAAATGATCACAGAGCAATAAAATAAAATAAAAATGCATAAATAAAACACAAAAGATACACAATACAATAGAGACATAGATATATGTGGTTCACCTAATGTGGGTTACGTCCACCAGAGAGTCTCCTCTCTCAGAATTCAATATTCGCAATGATACATAGTCACAATACATTTCCCTCATAAAAGAGGGTTTCCTTCTAGGGAACGAAACTCTAAAATAAATTCTACCGTCAAATCTGGGACCCTGTAATGAACGGTCCAAATTTACTATGAAATTACAATATACATTAACAAGGCAATTTTTCCTTCGGGGGCTTTGCCCCCAAACCCCCATTGGGGAACGCTATCTCCCAAACCCCCGTCGAGGAACCGCTTTCCCCTGGGCCCCTTAGCCGGGGGAATGAAAAATGGAGGGGTGTACATTTTTCCAGGGTGTACAGTCTTCATGGGGTATAAACACGGCTGGAAACAAAAATCTCTCAATCAGGAAGATAATCAGGCTCCATATTCAACAATATTGACACAAATTATTATTCCCCCTTGTTTCTTTTCCTGGACTACCATGGGACTGATCCATTCAGATTCTTCCACTGGATCTATGATACCAACTTCTAGCATTCAATCAAGTTTTGCTTTCAATTTTTGATTATACACTGGATTCAGCTTGTAAGGTCTCTGCCTAATAGGTATAGCATTTGGTTTTATGGGTATGTTCATCTCACCTAGCTCACTTGCTATTCCTTTCATCTCTGTAAAGGTTTTTGGAAACAAGTCACTTTATTCTTGTAGTAACTCCATTATGATTTCTAGTGTCTGCTCATCCCAATAGTCTCTAATGTTGTCCATTTTAAGGTTTTCTTCTGTCCCATTGTTGACTTTCTTGACCTTAATTAGTGCAGAAAATGCCTCCGACTCCAAATATCTACCTTCCACCTGTCATTCTCCTCCAATCTCTATTATCTGAATGTTGCGCAGATCATATTCATCTGGTGCTTCCTCTATGACATGCTAACACGAGAGTAAGTCTTTGACTGTCTGTCTATTTTGTTGTTGATATTCTATTATAATTTCCACTTCAGATTCCTCAAAAAATATCATTCCTTGTTTCAGCTTCAAGGTTGAATCAATATTGAGGTTCTCATGATCAAATGAGAAAGTTACCACACAATTATGTTGTAATACTATCCATTCTGTAGTGCCTATATGAATTTCCTGGTCTATATACCAGTTCCCTGGTATCCCTTCTAGTGTATGAATAAAGTAATGATGCCATTCTTCTAGTGGTGTCAACCTCCATTGTGTTATGCATTTCTCTACGTGCTCAGTTGGCCTTTCTCGTCCATAATATTTCTGTAGTGTATTTTCCCCCTGTTTTGTGCCAAATCTAATGCGCAATAACCTTTTAAAATGATACTAGTCTTGAATCGTTTCCTTGTGCATGCCCCACCATCTTGCAGGTGTTTCTTTGAGTGCAATATCCAGGGCTAATAACCTCCGATTTTCCAAAACTTCTTCCTCATAATCTGTGAATAATTCTTCTAAGTCTTTTAAACCATGAAATGTGGGGGGTTCTCTTACCTCTGTACCAACCCACCTCACTGCGCAGTCTATTCCTACGCACCTCCTTGTGGAGACTTCATGTAGTCTCTGCTGCTAGTTCTCCAGACCTGTATCTGAGACTGAAGCACATGATGTAATGCTTCTCCAACTGAGTACCCCATCTGCAGTTGGGTTGACATAGTCTTCTTCTCGCATGGTAGTCCTATATAAATGATTTATTTCTTCAAGATCCAAAAATGTCACCTCTACAAACCTTTCTCCTTCTGAAGGATCCAATGGTGCAATCACTCTATATTCGCCTAATTTAAAAGTAAATTTTCATGTCTTCGGGTTGATCACAACCTGGTTATCGAATGCGAAATCTAATCCTAGTAATGTTGGAAGGGGTGTTGTGCCATCTACTCTTTCTATAACTTCTAAATCTACCATAGTGCACACTGCATCCAAGTCTACTGTCACACCTTTCAGTCTTCCAATTGGTAGTACTCTATGCTGATTTGATAATTTCAATTAGATAGGTGAATATCCTAATATGGGTTCCCCCATACACTGCCATGTCTTCTTAGGTAAAACATTCACTTCAGAGCCTGAATCAAGTATGATATCTCCCATGTTGAAATCCCCAATGTTGAGATTCAACCTAAATTCCCTACATGTTCTTCTCCTCATATGGAGATGATTAATTGTCTTATGTTCTAACTTCCCTTCTACTTCTGTGTTGCATATTTATAGCAAGTTCTTTAAGACCTTAATGGATGATGGACCATTCAATAACTTAACACAGGATTATAGAAATGTCTTTATGTTACTTAATTGCTCTGAAGGTTGTACTTTGCTCGTGTGATCCATTGAGGGTGGAATTTAGTGCATTGGTGGATCCTGAGTTTTATACGCAATTGATGTAGACACAATGTTCTATTTTATAATCTCTTGTTTGGCTTTCTTAAATGTCTCCTTTTATTTCCATGTGTCAAAATGATTTTGTGGCTCAATGTTCTTCTTAACCCACTGGTGTTGAGCTCGATCATCTTTTGCTGCATTAGCTCCCATCTTGGCTCCTCCCAGAGTAGCTATGTTGATATTCTTCCCATTTTCCCTGGCTTCTGCGGAAATCCACTGCACATTATGATTGTTCTGGTTCCCTTTTTCCTGAATTTTTCCCAATAGTGTTGGGCAGTCTTCTGTGTTGTGGTCTGTTGTGCAACAATACATACATGTCATAGGTGGAAGTGGAAAGTCTCTCACATATTTTTCTGGTTGTTGACATTTGTGGCAGACTACTGGCCCTCTGACTCATCCAAATCCTCCTCTGCCCCTACCTCCACCTCTAAATCCACCTCTATCTCCGCACAGTGCATTTTATTGGGGTATCTGGTTATACTGCACAAGATTATACTGTGGTTGCACATTGTTGTATTGCAACTACACGAGATTGAATTGTTGTTGCACATTATTGAATTACGGTGTAGCTTTGTCTGTCATCATCTCAGCTTGCACCCTGTAGGTGTCTGATGTTATTTCTATCACCAATTCTAGTGTTCTACAGTCGTTATCATCATGACCCACGAATTTGCAAAAATTGCAGTAAGAACCTTTTGGCACTGTCTTATACTTTTGCATCATTGGAAAATGACATATATCATTCCCCATGTGTCTTACAAATATCACACCATGGTCTTCCTACTGGAAAGGGGTTTGGAACCCCTATTGCCAAGTATTGCGCAAAGGTTGGGCATTCATTCTTATGGTGTCCTTTTGTCCTACATAAAATACACCAAACAACTTGTCTCTTCTCGTTCTCCTTATTCTGGTTCAACTGAAATGTCAGATTCTTCATATCCTCTTTCAACTCATCTATTGCTGGATATGTTTATTGATACTGGTTTGCTTCCAACTACAAGGCTGCTTTCAGAGCCTCTGCCTGAGTTTGAAACTTTTGATGTCTCAAAGGATGCTTCAAGTGTGGTAATAGTGAGTTCACAAATAATTTCCTATGTTGCATGCCAGTAATAGAATACTTCAACTTACCTTTCATAAGTTTGAACCTTTGATCAATCTCCTAGACAAACTCACCTGGTTTCTTCCTGATTTCAATCATTTCATTCATGTAGTGGTCTTGTGAGCTTGGCTTCTGGAATTCATTTACCATCAACTTTTTCACCTCTGAAACAATCTTTGGTGCTCCTTGTGGACTTTTTACATCAAGGATCATGTACCAGTCTAGCGCGCGGTCTCTGAGTGTTATAGCTATCTGCGCCACTTTTGTATCCTCGCCTGTGATTTTATTTTCTTCCCAGATCTTTTCGCAGATAAATAAATGCCTTTCAAGGTCCTTTGGTGTCTCACCCCAAAATTCTGGTAATCTAATAGTGGAATCAACTCTTGCCATTTTAAACTGTGTTGAACTACTGTCTCCACGTGGTGTAGATAGTTGACTATTACTTACTAAGCTTGTAACTCTAGTTGGTTGTCCTCTATTGGATCCTTGACCTGCTACTCATCTTCTACTAAAATTTGGTTGTTGAAAAGCCGATGTTCCTTTAGGTGTATTAGTCACACATGGAGTTGTAGGTTCCACACTGACTGTGAAATGGACTAGAGTTTTGCCTTCAGTTCCTGA
>ML787372.1:140093-153277 GCA_009831015.1 Picea engelmannii
CACAGGGTATGTTTTTACTATAGGTGGAACAAAAGTAAGTTGGATTTCGAAACTGCAAAAGGTTGTTGCACTTTCAACAACAGAGGCAGAGTATGTTGCTACTACAGAGGCTAATAAAGAGATGATTTGGTTACAAAGGTTTATGGAGGAATTGGGAAAGAAGCAGGAGAACATCCGGTTGTACTCTGACAGTCAGAGTGCCATTCACCTTTCAAAGAACTCAGCCTTCCATTCGAAGACTAAGCATATACAATTGAGGTACCAATTCATACGATCCACCTTGGAAGATGGACAATTGAAGCTGGAAAACATACACACTAGCCAGAATCCTGCAGACATGTTAACAAAGGGAGTAACTAGGGAGAAACTGAGTTCGTGCTCAGTTTCAGTTGGTCTTCAAGAATGAAGATGAAAATGAGAAATTTTCCAGGTCCAAGAAGGTTCAGAGTCCAGCATAGACAACAACGGTGGAGTTGTTGAGATTAGTCTCCAAGTGGGAGATTGTTGGTTGTGGAGCCTGATTATCTTCCTGATTCGGAGGTCCTTGCTTTCAGCTGTGTTTATACCCCATGAAGTATTTACATCCCAAAAGTATGTACACTCTTTTACGCGGGGGAGTGCAGAGGTGGGGTACCCCCTCTGCGGGGTCTGGGGGGGCTATCCTCCCGGCTGGGGGGTCTGGGGGCAAGAGGGCCCCCAACAGGGGTTCGGGGGGGAAGCCCCCGAAGCAAAAATTGCCTTGTAAAAGTATATTGTAATTTCATTGTAAATATGGACCGTTCATTATAAGGTAGCAGATCTAACAATAGAGATTATGTTAGGTTTTTTTTCCCTAGAAGGCAACCCTCTTTTATGAGGGAGATGTATTGCGGCTATGGTTGATGGTGAATATTGTATTCTGAGAGAGGAGATTGTGAGAGAAAGAAGAGGAAGTTATAGCGGGTTTTGTTGTAGGTTGTATCCCTTCATTTGATGGATAATAATAAAGGAAGGACCTGGCAATTTCTCTGGTGGACGTAGCCCACACTGGGTGAACCACACAAATCTATGTCTCTCTTGTATTGTGTGTCTTCTATGTTTTGTTTCTGCATTTGTTTTATTTTATTGCTCCGCGGTCCTTTTTTTCTAACATTATAAACAATCAAGAACCCTCTACTAGACCTACTAGGTCTTTATTTATACTATTCTACTGGATTATAACCATTACATTCATGTCCAAAACCCTAACCCTAACATGGCTAGGGTTTTCTGCATGCGCGCCACACTGCTTTTCCTCCCTCTTCCACATGTTTCTTTTCCTTATTTCTCTGCATGTTGTTTTTCCTTCTTTTTTTGCATGTTGTTTTTCCACCACCTAAGGTGTGCACTCCAAAAATAGGCTTCTCTTTCCAAAAATAGGCCTTTTCCCCAAAATAGACTTTTCTCCCAAAATAGGTCTGCGCCAACAATGACCATACCCTTTCATCTCTATATCCTATTCTATGCCATTCATTCTCACAACGATGGATATGTTTGATTGGGTCGTACCTAATCTCAAATATAGGGATGTCAGTTTCTTTGGATAGTTTCTTTTCTCCAAAGTGTTCTACAAAGTAAGTGGGTACAATTGTCCACGTTTGTAGTCTTGGGGAATGTGTTTCCCACCATATTGCAGCTTGGCCTATGAAGGTTTCTACCAGGTTTTGAGTTATGCTTTATTCTCCAATAGATTTAGAAAGTTCCTCGACATGCTTCATTAGAGTGTTTCATTCATTGTAGCGTAGTGGATTTTTCATCATGTTGTCGGTTGGAATAAGTGTAGGAGTTCATCAAAGTCTCTTTTCATACACTATATGTACTTCTTGAATTGAATAACATGTTATGGAAAATTGAATTGGGATGGATTCAATGGTCCAACAATATTTTGAGTGTGCTTCATAATTTTTTATTTGCTAGTTGTATATAGTTGAGTCAGAATTGTGTCCGACCTACAGGGGATATTCTGCTGATATTTCTCCTTCCGCATTTGGTTCGACGCAATATATTTGTTCATTGATTATTTGGTACAGACATCATGATTCATGATCTTTGTCCAATGATTTAATCCATGGTTTCCCTTTGTTAGGGTCCAGAGGAATTATTATTTTTCGTCCATTCCCTTTTAACTTGATTTTGTCCTTTTCAAGAGAGATATTTGCTTTCATTTTTCATCCCCATAGCCGACCGAAAAGTGCTTCATATGATGGCATTCCTTCGACTAAGTCAATTAATTTGAAACCAACTGATGTCAATATTCCCATAATATGAGTTTCAACATTTTTGAGTATACCAATAGGCTCTATTAATATTTTATTTGCTAGATTTAGGTAATTAAATGTTGGTGCTAATGAAGGCCGACCCAACCATATCCATGCATCCCAAGGTAGGATTAACTTGTGATCCAAAGTCGAAAATTGCCTTGTTAATCAATACCCCTTGAATTTCCAAGTCGACCTGTGGGTCATAATATTTATTCTTAAAGGAAAGTAGTCAGTGATCCTTATATGGTCTTTGTCCTTCTTTATACTCTCTTAGAATATTAAGCAGATCCAACAATCGATCGAATGAATTATTTTCTTTTAAGAGATGTAATAATTCTTGTACAATGTCTTCGTTTGTCTTCCTCTATTTGGTTGGTCTTGATTATAAATTTTGAAGAATTTAAGTGATTCCCTCATAATATATTATTCTTTGTATGGATTTGGAAACTGACTAGACTTCCTTGGCCGTCGATCATGTAAGGGAATATTATCCAGTCTTGCGCTCTATCTAGTAACGACATGTAAATTCTTTGAATTGAACACTTCTTATTTGGAGACTGCTTGTAGGAGGTTTACTTTCTTTTTGGTCAATATTCTAGTGAATAATTGTTGATGCCACAAATATTCCAAAATTTCAAGTCAACTTGGTCTTTTGTTGGGCAGTCAGGGATAATGTGGTCATATTTCCAGAAATTGTAACAATAAGGTTGACCTCAACCTTGAATGTGACCTTGGAACCCGACTCGACCTCGACCTCAACCATAGTAATCAGTTCTTCTCCCGTAGTCGTTATTATGATTAGTTGGTTCTTTATGATAAACTGTGTGCACACTTTTTCTATTTCATGCATTTAGTCATCACTCAAATTTTCTGTGGCTGTGCATTTAAAAAATATGACACCGCTTGGTATTTTTCAAGTTGTGCGAACAATCTTGTACAATATGGTGGGTCAAGGTTTCACATATGTTACAATATGTTTCCAATTGTACTCATCGTGCATCTGTTGCTCCTGGTACTTGACCATTGAGGCTGCAAGTATCTTTGGTGTGACCGTCTTCGCAGCATGTGGTACACCACACCTCACTTCTTCTTAAGGATATATTTTTAATGGTATGCTATAGATGTTCTATTTTTTCTTCTAGCCTTTTTTTCGACAAGAAAGTCGACGAGCCGTCATCGTCCGACTCAATAGATTTTTCTTTTTATAATGCGTCTTCACACGAGGTTATATCATAGAGTCATAATGGAGTTATGATTCGTTGTAGCAATACAACTATGTACCATTGTACTAATAGACTTTGATCTATTGTCTATGGGATTTGGCTAAGTAGATCTTTGAATATTTTGTCGTATTCGCAAACCAAATCTCCTGGTCATTGCTTTATTTCTTTAATTTTTTGTGTGTCCAAGTGTGTAACGTCCTTGACCTTGAAAAATGATAAAAAGTTGCTCTTTATTTCTGATTTTGATTGATTCTGATTTTCTGTGAAATTCATGAACAATGTAAGAGCACTATGTCGAAGTGCAACACCAAATTGTGCCATTTGCGTATCTTCATCTGTGATATCTGCTGCATCCCAAAATTTTTCGCATACAAACCAATGTCTTCTTAGATCCTTATCTCCTTCACAAACGGGAATATTATTGAGTCCCATGACTACTTTTTTAAGAACACTAGAGTTTTTTGATCCTTGACTTATCACACTTTTCGACTGAGATGTCAGAGTCTTAGTTGGTTGTTGTTCTTCTGACTTGTCTGTCGATCAGTTTTCTGACGAATGGTATGTTAAAAGTAATTGCTTCTTATTTGTGATATGAGTTACTTCTTCCATATTGTTATCAAACAAGTTGTAGGTTGGGAAAATCCCGACCCGACCACCAAAGGGAGACAACTTAGAGAGAACCTACCCACTGTCACCTGAGGCAGGTGTTCCTGTCACTTTAGAGGTGAGGTAGTCACCTCAAGGGGGGAATCCCGGTGACCCTACGGGGAAATGAGATGGAAAATAAGATGTATGAATAGATTCCCCTAAAGTTCAAGTCTCTAGAATAAAAAAGGAACTTGGTGATGAGTCTTGAGGGTTGCTTGAGGATGCCAATGTTTTGAGTGACCTGCCAAGAGAGGATACATGCCCGAGACACAAGGAAAACCAAGTATACGATGCAATATGTTAGGTGGAAAAGAAAGTTAATCTTTCTGTCCCTAACTACATAAAAAATCAATGATATATATAAACATGTAAAAGATAATAGAGGCTGCAAAATAAGTGCTAAAAGTCTAGTTGAATAAACAAGAGACAAGCTAGTAAAGACTAGTTTAATTCAAGAATGGAAGAGAAAGACTTTAGCATAAAAACAAGGTTGTCATATAATATCTCTGTAGTGAAATTTATCATCCTTATGTCTGTATAAAACCAAGCCTTATAACATAAAATTTAACCAAAAAAAATAACACTAAATTAGCCTAAAAGATGCTCCTAGGTTAGTAGTTTGTTAGGGCAAAGTTTTAGCAAGTTTCCAGGGTTAGTTTAGGAGTTATCTAGGTTTAGAGGGTTAGATATCTACAACCCTAATGTCTATAGGTTAATTTTATTACAACATAAATTTTTAGTGGGTGAAAGGGGACTCCTTAATGAGGCAAGATAGCCTAAAGCTCAAGGAACAATACCCAAGTGAGAGAATTTCAAAAGTTCAACCTTTCACCTTTACCAATGCAATGTTTTATTTCTCCAAAGCAATGACTAGTGCCTTTGATAAATGGGTTAATGGGGTCATAAATAAAGAGCTAGAGCTACTACCTCCTTGGGGGTATAAATCCTCTTATTCCCCAAGGAAAGTAACCTATCTAGGGTTTGTTCTAAGGGGTGTATGTCCTTATACTTCCTTAACAAAACGTTGCAAACAATAATTCTATGCTTAAATTTATGGTGGAGCTAAAGTAGGAGTGTATGCACTTATACTCCCTACCTAGCCTAAAAAAAAATCAACCTTGAGCTTGAATTACAAATGATAGCAACAAGTAAAATGTCTTAACAATCCAAATAGCAACAAGATAAACCATAACATGCCAAGATAAACCACCAAAAATATATAAAAAATACCTATAAGACCTAGCGCATCATCATCATGTAGTCCATAAACAAAGAGAACACCATACCATAGCACAAGAGAACAAAAAACTTGAAGGTAGCGAAAATTTTAGTCCTTAGCTCTTCACAATGGGAGAGTTATGTTCCAAAATGAGATATCATGATCTCTATTTATGCAAAATGTCTATCACATAGTTTGTCCACTCAGAAAGGGTAAAACATAAGATAATGGATCCACAACCCTTATCTCACCCCTTGCATCAAAATAATATTAAACAATTCATCTTTAAAATTCACTTTTACACAAAAGAAACCCTAGAAAAAGATGTCGTCACCCATTTAGGGGACATTTTGGCACTTGAGCAACTTGTTGGAGAAGATGTGGAAGTCGTTGGGGCTCTTTGAGCCTCATCATCATGTGCTAAGTCTTATCCATGCCTCATCCGGTTAAAATATGCCAAGTGTCAATGTGCAACTCCATCACCACCAAACCCTATCCCTCTTATGATGTCAATCCTCAAGGAGGTGATGTTTTTCCTCTCCTATGAAAGTCGTTTGGGTGGTAGGGAATAGGAAATTCGTTTTTCCTCTCATGTTTTAAGGAATGAGTTGAAGGCCACTTTCTCGACGTGGTGTCTAGATAATGACAATGTCACTCACAAATACCTTGTGTAAATGAGAAGGTTGGCTCGTGATGAGACCCCCTTTCTCTCAGTTGTGTAACTGAGAGATAATACCTTGGTTTGGTGACCAAATTATGGTAATGTCATACCACTAAATACTCATGATCATTATAGGCCGACTCTTGATAAGACCTCCCATCCTCCAACTAACCCCATAAGCATTCATTATCATTTATTCTTGTAGGCCCCCTTTTTCTTACAGAGAATAATTTCATTAATTTCTCGAGGATCCATGGGTGAAGCATATGGAAGGTCTATATCTAGGATTTTATCTTTTTAGCCAACAACAATCCCTTTGGGCCTTCAGTCCCTTCTTCCCATGAAATGAGGTGCATTTCCTTCTTGGGTCACTAAATTCAAAGAGCCCAGAAGAGGACAATATGATGGCAGTGTAATGAGCAGAGAGTGGTAAGTATGGTTAGGAATAGTATGATAACCCCTCAAGGGACCCCCAGTCACAAACCTTCCCCAAAGGTTGGCCACTTACTAGGAAATCTATGAAACTCACCAAGGTGAAACAGGGTCAAAGGAATAATATCCAAGCATGCATGCTATAATCAAAATCAACCTAAATACAACATGTTCAAATGCCTTAAATATTAGGGTGATTACTTGCCACAATAAATACCTGACTTGTACCACATGGAGCAAGACCCATCTGCCTTCCAGAAGCTATCTAGTGTGGTGGATGCGCTGAAAATGGATCAAATGTGGTGATAGAGTGGGCTTTCATATGTGAAAGTGGAAACTTCTAGTCATGTAGTCTCTCGACACTCCATATTTGCAGCCCGAGGGCCTCGAGACATGATCTCCTTAGTTATCCCACAAAATGGGGATAACATTTGGCTCCTACTTGGGGACATTGGCTCGCCATAGAGTGCATGAGAATCACAACATCTCCTAGTAGAATTGTGCCTACACTGAAACAAAAACCATCAAATCTAGGGTCGTTCTATCACCCTTCGTCCATATACATGAAAATCCAAATAAAAACTAATCTAGAAACTAAATTTTTAGCATTTTTTCAAAAACTTCTAAACTAATCGTGAAATCAATATGAAAGTAGAGAAAAATGAAAAATGAAATGCATCTAAACTAATATGAGCAACCAAAATGAAAATGCAAGGAAAACAAGATGACCTACCTACTTACCTGGGGCACAAGCCCTTAAGAAGTCATGTGACCTAAACATAAGGTCAAATAAGAGATCCATCCACAGGTAATGGAATCTTTCTCCCATCCAAGAATGTCAAATAAGAGATCCATCCACAGGTAATGGAATCTTTCTCCCATCCAAGAATGTCAAATAATGATTTTCTTTCTCAGACTTCTTCTTGATGATGTAAGGGCCAAGCCATGATGTATCGTCTCTCTGGTTATACTTGGGCTTGACATTTATCCTGTACATGAGTGCAAGACTTCCTTCACTGAAATTGATGTAAGGTATATTCTCAATGTATGGATATGAAGGAGGCTTTGCGTTGACAATCCTTTTGATGGTTTCTTTGTGTTCTTCATCTTCTTTCTTCAAAATTTGGACAGATCTTGGCTCTTTCCCTTAGTACTTTGCAAGTTTCTCTTTGTATTCATCTGTCCTTGGGAGGAGTATATCTATAGAATATTCCCACATGAAAGGAAACTCAGATGGATCATACTCAATAATTTGTTGGGGCACATCATAGTCACACTCATTGACATAATCAGGGCCATTGGGATCCATCACATGTTTATCATTATTTTCCCCGGTGTACAAGATCTCAAAGGTGCCATCACCCATGGGTATGTATATATGGGTAAGGTTCATTCTAAGGAAACCCCCAAAGGTAGAAGACCCATTCCTTGATAAGAGAATCCCCCAACCATCCAAAAAATTTATCACTACTATGTCCATGATGATGCTGATATGTGGAAAATCAATCAGAAAACCTCAATGTCCTCACATAACCATTAAACCTTGAAACTTTTAGAATCAATACCACATACATTACCATAGGGTCGGGTTGTCTTCAAACCAAGCTGTTCCATCACCTTCAATGACATGACATTCGTTGAGGCCCTAGAATCAAGCATGCAATTGTTTAAGTAGAGGCCATTCATGCCTAATGAAAGATAGAAGGGAGGATTCTTGTCCCTTTGTCGATCGAGATACATAGTGTTCAAAATTATAGGAGGGTCTTCCTTCTCGGTCGATACTTGTAATATATTCAATATTTCCCTTTTAATAGAAGGGATATTGCACATATCTATCACTGAGACCGTCATATTTAGATTTCCAAACATGGCTACAACATCTATATTCAACTGGATCTCAATTTTTGGATTTGGCTTAGGAATCAACTCATGTACTAGAGGTGGAGGTGGTGGGGCCACATTCTCTAATGATGGAAGAGGAGTGGTAGCTTGTGATGGAGGGGTTGAAGCTTTATTTCTTCTATTGTAGGTAAAAAATTCCCTCCTCCTTAACTCCTTCTTATGATCATCTGTTAACTAATTCAAATCCTAGAGTCTCCCCTTTCTTTCCCCCCATCTTCTAGCTTCATTGATCTGTTCTTGTGTGACTTGTTCCTCTTAGAAAATGCATATAATATCCATGAAATTCATATCGTCAGGAGAATATTCATCTCATCGGGGACACTCATCTTCTCTGTGAGGTTCTTGGCATGGAATGCACCAATCGTCTATGTCAACCATCCTAATTGGTTTCAAAGTATCAGGGGCCTTTGCCTCTTGTTGAGGCCTTGGTTTCCAACCTGTGGCATCTCTCTGTTGTCTGGTAAACTGAGGTCTAGGAGCATTTTTATTCCTCTCTACAGTATTCAAATGGCCCATGATCTGTTTCTATACCTGGGTAAACTGATTACTCATCTGATCTATCTTTTGAGTTAAGAGGGAAATCAAATTAGAAGCATTGCTGTTGGAAACCTTAGTCTTTGCTTCTTCCTTGACACAAGGGTATTGAAAATGATCCACCCTTGAATCAAGAAGATTCTCTTCAATGTCCACACTGTATTCTTTGGCATGTGCTAATGATGTGGGCTTCTTGTCCTTCAAAATGAAGAAAATTTTCCCTTCAAAAGAATTCATATAGAGGAGACGCACTGATGCGGTTGTAGGAAAAAATTCTATCAGAATATGGCTATACAACTTGTCAAATATGGTATTGAATTCATTCACTGTCTCATTCTCATTTTTCTTTATCTGATTTAATTGAGCTACACGTGTCCCACCGTCTTTCTTTGTTTACCATATGCTTTTAAACAACTTGAGAAAATCTTCATAAGACGTGAGATGATTGTCAGGAAGGCCTCTGAACCAATCAAGAGATTCTTCAGTCAATGATGAAGCGAATAATCTCATGGCTACATCCTCATGCTCAATCCCTACATTGTCCATGTCTCGACCTATGATGTAAATGTGATCCTCAACAATCACTACATTATTTCTTGAGAAGTTTGAAAACCACTTGTTTGACTCTTTTGGCATTGCGTTGGGGTATCCTTAGATGGCGACCATGTTAAGGGGTTTTTAAAGGTCCTTTTCCCAAGGGTGATCCATTGGATCAAGGGGAAGGGTACCGCTGAAGAGGGTTTTGATAACAGGAAGCTTGAGGGGAGGCTGTAATGTCCCTTTCCAAATAGGAGCTCCAGAAGAGGAGGCTTAATGGTCTAAACCACCCCGTTAGAATATAGACAGGGCCAAAGAGGGGTAAACAGGGTTACTAGAGGTCACTCCAGTCACAAGTGTTATATTCAAAAAGTGACATTGAGCTAAAAAGGGTTAAAAGCGCTTTTAAGTCATTATGAGCTAAAAATAGAAGTCGATAGTGGATTAGGGTTTCAATAGTGATTTAGGGTTTTGGAAGTCAATAACGAATTAGGGTTTCAGCATGTTTTAGGGTTTTGAAACTCAATAATGAATTAGGGTTTCAACATGATTTAGGGTTTTGGAACTCAACAATGAATTAGGGTAAAGGAAGGGTCAATGACCTAATTCATCATTATGCAGATTATGACTTGTCATTGAGGAGAAGAGGCACATCTCACGAGAGATAGTTCAGTGTATTATAGGAGGAAGACACTAGTTGGATGATTTCGGTGTTGAAAGACACACCCTAGTCACCGGGAAGATCATCCAGGTCTTCCATCATTCTTCATTGATTCTGCAGAGCTCCCATATTCCGGGTATTATCTTTTAGTTGCTTATTTGTCTTCCGGCTAAGATCCTTTTGTCTTTTGATCTAGCCGAGTGTTGTTATTTTATTCAACCGCAATTGCTTATTTATATTCCGACTAAGATCCTTTGTATGTTGATCTAGTCGAGTATTGTCAGTTATTCAACCGCATTTGGCCATTTTTGTAATACACAGAGATATCATAATACAAAATTTGTAGTCCTTTTTCGCATTTATTATTTGTATGATCATTTATATGTTGTAAACTTTTGATCCTACACACCCATTAGCAGCGTTTCCTAGACTAGCCAAGTCAGGAACATTACAGTGGTATCAGAGCTTTAGTCCTGCCATCTTGTGACTAAAGACAATGAGTGCAGCAGAAGACCCAGAGGGCCATGAACACATAGGTGACGAATATGTCACTTACAATAGGCATCAGGAAAGAAGGCATAGGCCTGATTTTCCCCCTTTTCCTCCTATCTCAAAGGAAGAGGAAGAGACACACAGAGAAGCAGAGAGAAGGGCAGAGTGTGACGCTGAGCGCGAGGCAGAGAGGATACTAGGAGACAAATATGAGCGACCAGAGGGAAGTGGCAAGGCCCCCATAGATCCAGAGGAAACTTTTATGCAGGTTATCAACGGTATGTTAGATAGTCAATAGACCATGTCTCAGTCCTTGGCACAGGTGGTTGATAGGTTGGCTAGAGTGGGCACCCCAGATACACAAGTCCCACATGCAACACAGGGGAACTCGGGAGTAGGTAGTAGACCCCAATCACCTTCTCGCACATACACCTCTATGTGTAGGATTCCCAGACCCTTGTTTCCCAGTTTCTAGAGGGCACCCCCGGTAGCAGCATCACCACCAATAGCACAGAGGCCACCCACTCATGCCGACGACATTGCATAGTATAGGAGGGATTACGCAACATTGGGTTGTGACTTCCATCAAAACATGACCTTAGTCGAGTACTGTGGACTCGGACTCAGGAACCACCCCAGAGAGCCACATAGGGGAGGAACACAACAACAACAGGGGAATAACCTCGATTTCATCCGAAAAGTTGGGAAACTCACCATCCCTTCTTTCGACAGATCGTCCAAACACACCACCAGAGCTTGGGTACAAAAGATGGACACGTATTGCAAGCTCAACCAGATGATCGAGAAAGAGGCCATCAGTTTAGCGACCTTACACTTGGAGGGTGAGGCACACGAGTGGTGGTATCATGGACTAGTGACATTGGGTCACAATCACATCACCTCCTATAGGGAGTTTACAGATAGGATCATGGACAGGCTTGATAGGAAGGATCCCGAGATACACTTCAGGGATCTAGCCCAATTGTGACAAAATGGCACAGTAGAGGCATTCATCACAGAGTTTCAGTGGGTAGCCGTGGCAGTGAAAGATATATCAGATCCCAGGCTGATCATGCTATTCACAGAAGGAGTCACAAAGCCTTTGAGAGGATGGGTGAAGGCATACAGGCCTCCCACTTTGCAGGATGCCATCCTTCACATTCGAGATCTGGCAGACTCAGTGCCAAAGACTAAAACTTTCTCCAAACCATTTGTGCCCTAGAGGGATCAAGACAAGAAGCCATTCCAGAGAGAATAGAAGGGCAAGGAGAAGTTGGATGATGAAACTAGGCGAGAGCTTATGAGGAAGAAGATTTTCTTCAGCTGCAGAGATCCTTGGGTCCCAGGCCACAGGTGCATGGGCAAAGGAGAGATTCATTATATTGAGGTAGCAATAGACATCGTGGACAATGAGGAGGAGGAACAAGACAGTGGATCCACTAGTTCAGAGGAGGAGTCAGCACCAACATAGGAGCATCCTCCTCGTAGACCACTGACACCGGCAGGAGCCCATCCTCCAGTAGTCCCACAACCGCCAGAACAGGCTAACAGAAGGAAACCAACAAAGGGAGGTGTCATAGCGACCCTTTCTAGTGTTCCCAGGTATGATACCCTCTGTATCAGAGGGATTATTCAGGGGCACCGAGAAATCACCCTGATAGATGGTGGGCCACCCACAACTTCATCGATGCTTCACTAGTATCGAGACGGGCACTCAGATAGAGGAGTTTGAGGGGTTTGATGTTGCGGTAGCAGATGGGCACATAGTGGAGTGTCTAGACTGAATTCCAAACTTAGAGATGAAGTTAGGCAACTACACAGTGAGAGACACATTTTATGTGGTTGACCTATCGGACACAGATGTGGTGTTAGGAGTTCAATGGATGTTTACCTTGGGAAAAATCACTACCAACTACCAAACCTTGGAAATGGGATTCAGAGATCAGGATGGGAAGAAGGTTGTTCTAAGAGGTATGTCGACATGATCACCCAGGACAGTTTCAACCAAGAGGATGGAGAGAATATTTAGACATGGGGAGGTAGCATATGCCACAGAATTCTTGATCACTACTCAGAAGGATTCGAAAGGTCGACAACAATACCATACCGAAATAAAAAATTTATTGGGATGACATCAACAGGTCTTTGAGGCAATTCCACCAGGGAGACCACCTGACAGGGGGTTTGAGCACACCATTGAGTTGGAGGAGGGGGACAAACCTATGATCACCCCCCCTATCATCATCCTAGGAGGTTAAAGGATGAGATAGAGAAGGCAATCAAGGAATTGTTGGCGACGGGACACATCAGACCGAGAAACAACACATTTGCTTCTTCAGTTGTCTTAGTTCTTAAGAAGGATGGCACCATGAGGATGTGCATTGATTACCGAGCCTTGAATAAGAAAACCATCAAGAATCGATACCCTATCCCACGCATTGACGAGTTGATGGATGAACTGCATGGGGAAGTTTTCTTCTCAAAAATTGATCTACGCTCTGGATATCATCAGATCAACATCCAAGAGCAGGACACAGAGAAGACGACATTTCGATGTCATTTTGGACACTTTGAGTTCCTGGTTATGCCATTTGGG
>ML787372.1:168229-201156 GCA_009831015.1 Picea engelmannii
GTTGTCAGGATATTGAAGCTCAGCTTCCTTGGGAGACGACAAGATCCATCTTTGATGATAGACAAAGTCTGGACATATATTCGGTTGTAATCATCTATCTGGCGACTCCATGAAGGACGGATTTAGTGGCGACTCCACAACATTCAGATGTCAAAAGCGTTTGCTGCTCTTTTGGCTCGGAGGTTTACACCTCTCAATTTTTCTTCAGTTCCTCGTTTCCCACATCCAGTACCTAATATGTCGGAATGGGGAGATTTTCTGCCTATCTTCAAAGAGAACAAAGAAGACAATCCTGCAGAGCACCTCCTCAAGTTTCATGAGTGCATGGATCTATTAGATCTACAACATGAATATGTTCATGTTTTCATTGTATGGTGATGCACGTCAGTGGTATTTTTCTTTACCTCCTTCCAACATTTCATCATTGAAGGATTTTCACAGAGCATTCACTAAGCATTGCAAAAGGTATTTTTCAGATGAGTTTGCATTTGATAATTGTTGTGATGAATATGAATTACATTGTAAGATTGAAGATGTAAATATAGAAAGAGATCCCCCTCATAATATGCCACAACCCATTAATGATCTTCAAGATGTTGTGTTTTCCCATCAACATGAACTACAAATGGATAATAAAGAAACTAAACACTCTCTTACCATCCTTAAGTTTGATTGTTATGAAGTCGAAGAGCTGGTTCCTTTAGCTACACAGGGAGATGATCATGAATGTATACATGATGTGCTTGATGATAGCTTCGAAGAGCATGTTGCAAACGGGGACATCTATCATTGTAACCAAGATATTGGTGATCTTCAGGTGGATAACCATAGCATTGATGCTTTTGACATTGTATCAAATGCTTCTACCAACTTAGGTTGTCTTGAAGATGAGATTGTCCCCTTTGAAAACCCCAAAGATGATTATCAGATTGACACATTAGCAGGTGACAGTCTCAGATCTGTAGTAGATTCTAAGGTTAGCCCTCAGCTTTCTGATTTGCAGACTAAGGCAGATTTCAACAGATATGAGGAGGAAGGTGAAGAACATAAAGTTTTTGGTCAGCAGTTGAATTTGTATTTTCACTTGAAAGAGGAAGAATAGTCCACATTCAGTTCTCAGTTGGGACAACAAGAAGACTTCCAAGGAATACATCTATCTACAAACAGAGAGCCAGTCATGGAAGGGAAGTCATCTTTCATAAATCAGAATGCTTTTGATCTTGATTTTAGAGACTCGGTGGCTGATTTGATAGAATTACTTATTTCAAACCCTATTAAAGTTCTAGATTTCATTCATTCGTCAATTTCCACAGGTGAGTATGAATTTCTGAAAGCTTATTTACTACTGCTGATATGTTTCAGTTATTTTCTATTAAGCAGTGATAGAGATAAAGTCATCACTGTTTTGAAGTTGCTTAAATGGCTGTTATGGAAATCTGCGTTTACCTGACCAAATTTTATATTTGGTTAGCAGTAGGGATAGGCATAAGAATAAGCTCTTCATATGAGCACTTAGATTGTTTTTAGTTATTGGTTGAATAAGCACAGCAAGCTACATGTTGTCCAAAGATAATTTGCTCAGGCCAGATGACTCCATAACCTGATGGACTGACACAATACAAATTGTAAATGATTGGCGACAGAATTTTTAAGTTAATGGACAGGCACATGTCTGCTTGTTCTTGGAACCTCACTGGGAGGATTCCATCCCCGAGTAGGAGCTAGTTTTTATCACCTAAACTAGCACAATCAAAACTGTCATTTTTAGGTGATAGAGAGAACTCCAAAAAATTATTTCTAAATTTTTATAGGCTTGTTAGAGAGCCTATTTTTTGTAAATAAACTTTAAATAAACATCGGAATTGATTTTATTTACAAAAAGGGTGAATTACAGGTTTCGGTGGTTTAGGTGAACCTGTGAAGAGTTCATTAACCATCGAAAGCAGAGCTTTCGGTGGTTAACAGGCGAAATTCAGGGCTAGTTAACCACCGAAAGTGCAGGTTTTCCAGAAATAAACTGCCTTGGGAAAATCAATTTTCTCAGCCGTGTAAAGGAAGTTTCACACATTCAAATAGTTGATTGACAACTAGACATCCTAAGCTTTCCAACAATACTTTCAGATATGAATTTGGATCTCGGGAAGGCAACCAAAAGTTCCCCGCAAGATGAGGCAGGGTGTAAAGCCCGAAAATGTCAGAGGCCGCATTTTCACATGATCTAGATGTCATTTGGCATAATAATGGAATGATAAACGTCGAAAGTTAAGAAAATTGGTGATGTAAGGTGGCATTATGACTTCTGGTCGAGGTTTGATGCTCTGTGGTACTTGCAAACCTCCATTTGTCATTTCGACTTGAAACCATGGCATACAAAAAAATCTATGAAGTGATTGTTTCGTCTAACTGTTTGATGATTCACATGGCCCTCATAACTTCAAGTCCATAGAGATATATTCATGATGATTCCCAATTTAATTATGATTTGAAATACATCAAGTCCAAAGTCTTATTTATGTTCATTATATGAAATCCCTTTGATTTCATTATCAAACCTGAGTCTGCAGTCATTGTCATTATACCATATGAAGGTCAAGTTTTCTGTTATGCATATTACAACTCCATCTATCATCCAAATGCCACAGAATCCCGAGTCTTCTCTGTTTCATTAAGTCTGAGTTTTCAGCTATAATCAAGCCTGAGTTTCTAGTTATGACTTGTTAAAGATTTGGTCTATCTCATATAACCCAAGTCATCCCTATTTTGTGCCTTTGAATTCGACATACATCCACTGTTTCCTCCTGATTTTAGGTGTATTGTCTCCCCAGATCGAAGGTTTTTGCTAATTTGCAGGTACAGGGTGAGGAACCAATTGATCAAGTTTCTTATGATTACCCTAATCTGCCAACTCTTAATCCTCTAGAGGAACATAACACACCTTTGGCTAAAGCATCTTCTAGCAGACCAACACCAACCAGATCACAGAAGATAAACCAATTACTGATGAAGGTTTATGAGTTAGAATACTCTAAGAAACAAATCAAGAAGAAGAATGCACAATTAATTGAAAGAAATGTGGAATTATATGACATTAGTCAGGATGTCAGGGATAAACATGACATGACTCTAGATAGGAACAAACTGTTGATGAAGGAGAACACCAGGCTGTACAGACAACTTAGACTCCTAAGGCTGAAGATGAAAGAAATTCAGACTCCAACTCCCAAGCACTCAGGGTTAGAAACCCTAGCAGAATTGGCCACTTCTTTAGAGAAGGAAACAAAGCCTCCTACACAACAAACTGAAGTTTCCAGCCCTATACAAGGAGGAACAACATCACCAAGCAGCCTTGATCACTCACAGAAGCAGCAGGGTAATTCATTTTTGCAATTTTGAACATTTTCAGAAAGTTACAGGTTTCAGTGGTTAACAGGCCCATATTTTGCCTCTCTTAACCACCGAAAGCAGAGCTTTTCGGTGGTTAAACAGGCCCATATTTTTATCTCTTAACCACCGAAACTTGTTACATGGCAGCAAGGTTGTATTTTTGCCCAGATTCGACTTTTTCTCAACCAAATCTTTCGAGGTTGGTTTCTAAAGATGCATAATAATTAAATACATTAGATTTAGGGTTTTATCTTGATGTATTTAATGTTTAATAAGGTGGAAAAGTGAAAATGGTGACCTAGTTCATGAGCAAAAAACTGTCTTTTTTGCCAAAGGTGGCAAATTCGAATTTCCTATGAACATTCATCAGCCTTGGAAGGTTTTCTACATCTGTCAAAGAGTTTGGAGGATATGAAGGATATCAAGATACAATTTGACTCCTTAGATAGGATCTTTTCCTATTTTGTTTTGACTTTCCATTTTTAGTATTCTAGATCCATTTTTATAGGATCTCATCCTACACTTGTTGTATCTATTTTGATTTGACTATTTTTAGCAAATYTGATCCATCTTTCAAGGATCTAGATTTCATCTTGTAAGGCTATAAAGACAAAGACATTTGGAGCACCAAAGGGGTTCGACTTTGGAGACTCTTTCAGACTTTGTACTCAAGCTTCTCATTTTCATATTAAGTAATACAAGCTTCTTTTTCCATTATTTGTTCAGATTCCCATCTTCTTATCTAGTCTGTACTTGCACTTGAATGTTATATTCATGTTATTCACGTTTGTCTAATGCCTGATAGCTGTCATCCTGTCTTTGCATTGATGAGTTAGAATTGCAAGTATTGTTTACTTATTGTAATCGACCATTCATATATGTTTATTGTATGATTCTGCTGGTATAGTAAGGATTCTCCACACATCCACTTATTTACAAACTCTTTGAACAATAGTAGTTGAAAGCCTTGTCAATCTAAGTGTGTTTATGCATGTCTTGAGTGAGCGAGGTTTGATTTAGTCATCTGACTTGATCCATTTGAGTGAATTATTGAGCTATTAGTTAAGTTACCAGGCATATCTGAGATACAACCTAAGAGAGTTTCCTGGAGTGATAACACTAACAATGGATCAAATGTGGTGATAGAGTGGGATTCTATATGTGAAAGTGGACACTGTTGGTCATGTAGTCTCTCGACACTCCATATCTGCAACCTGAGGGCCTTGAGAGACGATCTTCTTAGTTATCTGAGAAAATGGGGATAACAAGTGTGACAACTTTGGTCTTTATATTCAACGATATGTTGTTCTTTCAGAAGTGTCGGCTCACAACTATAATCTATTATATTTTGTTCTCTTGATATGAGATTTGGCAGGGGGGCCGGGTCCGTGAGATCCTTGATGTGAATGAGTATTTTATTGACTTCATTTCTTTCTAGCTTGACAATGAGTGTGTTGTGTAAATTTCCATGCTCGTCAGTTCCATACCATAATATTGCAGATTGTTTGTCGATTTGAAGTCTCTGTTGAAGGAATTCTCTAATTTGATGACTGACTACTTAAGCAGGAGGAGTTCATATCGTTTGTTCTGACTCTTCGTAATCCATGATTTTGGCTTGGTTTTCTGGTTGATGGTCACCCGTGCTAGCCTCTATCCACTGTGCTTCATCACTTTTGTTGGGGATCACCGCAACTACTGTTATTTCCATCTCTAGTCGATTCTTCTAGACTCAAACTGCTCACACACTCTATCAAGATGATCTCCTCTGATAATTTTTCTATTCGACTTCTGACTATTCCACATGTTGCGAATCTCCTTTCTTTTCTCTTGTCTTTTGTCGAGCTCCAATTTTTGGATGTCAGACGTTTGTTTGTAAATTTTCTTTCCTCTCGCAGACATTTATGCTTTAATTGATTGAACGCTGGTTTGATATTTTCTTATGACATCTCATGGATTAGCCGACCCCCAAACACTGCCTCGTCTTACTCAGATTCGGTGAAGATGACAATGTTTATTTTCTCAAGAAATAGTCCCATGCTTGTTTTGTATCTTTGAACCTTGCTTCTAGGAATTCGACCCACTTTTCATCTCTCTTCGAGTGACTATTTTGTGGTGGTCTACCAAGTCGAGGTCATAATTTAACAATGTCACCTATGCCTTTGTCAAGCAAAAATTTATGAAGCATTTTGGGAATGGCGAACAAAAATATGTCATGTAGCTTCATGTAGAATTTATCTTTTATTGTATCGAGGGATGTTCGATTCTCAATAGCTTGTTCTGTTATGTAATCTTTGACAATTCTTTCAACCCACTGATGTAGAATCGTTTGACCCCCGTTTGTAAGCTTGAGGGTTAATTTTTCATCGGGCGTCAATTTACGCGTTACCATATTTGTTGATGTACTCAAACAAGGATTCTGGGATAGCTTCTAGAAATATTTCGTGGGTCTTCGAGAAAAATCACGATCGTGCTTCTGCTAGCGTTACGTTGTTTCTTCTTGTGTAATTCTTAATGTAATTATCAATTTTTCTCTCCCACCATTCGCATATGTCTTGTAGATTTATCATCTATGTGAAAATCTACATGCCCAGGTTCAAAACTACTGGCAATGAAACCAATGTTGTAATCTAGGGAAAAGTAGGGAAGTGTTACCAGTAGTTCAATACATAAGAAAACATAGATTCACATATACATACATATAGACAAAGACATATATAAAGTAGGGGAAGCCCAAAGAATAACCTTTTATTAGATAGATAACTTGATACAACACAATGTATACCATATTCTCTGATACATACTTGTCTATTTATACCTACATATTTAGTTACCAGGAAGTTGTAACTACTTAACTTCCAGGGTTGGTTGGTTAACAAAACTCTCGACCATATTATACTTTCGAATTCAACAGTCGATCGACTAACTCTTATTCAACTTTCAGGTTTAGTCGACAGAGTCGACTAGCCCCTACAACATACCTCATGTTTCTCAAATAAACATGACAAAAAGATGAAAACAAGTTCTTTTTACTCAACAAAAGGTATTTAACTTTAACCCAAACCCTTGACTCAATGTAAATCAGATGAAACCAATCATGCTACAACAAAGGGTTCAATCAAGTATGGAATGCGAACTAGAAGCATTCAAGGGACTAACACAATTTTTAACCAAAATAAACCCAAAATTTCAAACTTGACAAAATGCTCCAAAATGAAACAAACAAACAAACCATTAAAATTTACCAAGATATTAGAGCTAGATATCAAAGAAATTTCATCTACTTGAATGAGCCCATTCTTTCTTAGCGGAAGTCTTGTTAAATTAGTTATTTACCCTTTAACACTGGGACACTATCTATGCGAAGAGATAGGTCCCAACTTCATCAAATTTCATCTTCATTTCCCGTCACATACAAGAAAAAGACAATGTAATAGTTAAATATCAAAACATCAATCTTAAAATAACTTGCATCAAGAAAATATGGCTCCAATGTTACAATGAAAAATGCAAAATATAGAACTTATTTTTACCTGAAATGCAATATCAAATTGGCATATAATAATCTTGCTATGATAAATAATTTTCGATCTACTGCAAAAATATAGGAACAACGAGTCACAAGAATAACATCATTTATGCTATTCCATTCACTATTTCTTGCACCACCAATGTAACACATATACCAAAATAAGTGTCCCCTGGGTCCTCATATATATTGGATTAAATCAAATCTTGCGGTATATCAATTTCCCAGTTCTCATCTTGGTCCTCATTTCCTTCTTTCTGAACACGACCTTCTCCATATGGACTATCATTATGAGCCTCCAAATAATTATTTTCCATTTCAAGTTCATTAGAGAAACTTGTTATATAGTTTTCTCCCCTTCTATCACAATTTGATCGCCAAAGATTTAGTGCTCTTTCATATGGAAATTTGTTAATGTCATATTTTGTTACATATAATCTTAAACATGTATCCATATGTTTATCATGCTGGTTCCTCATCTTTGAATTCAAAAATGAAAGTGCACTAAACATTCTCTCATCCTCCATTGATCCCAAAATCATGGTTTGACACAAATTCGCTAATTTGAAATATTATGATATATTTTCCTGTGAGTATTGACTAACACCTAAAATAGTCCATAATCTTGTTATTGCACCATATTCTAGAGGAATCTCCAAAACACAAAATTTCTTCTACATTGTTTCAACAAAGCGTTTGGCTTGTTGAAACAATTTAATGAATATAAAATACCTTCAACTTGTTCTCCATCTTCCTCGACCTTCCTGCAAAAGTGGTGCACTAAAGTATTCAATTTTTCCACAAAGTCACGTTTTAAACTAGTTTGACATTTTTTGTTGTTCCAATATTGAGGGTACACCACATACATGGCCTCCAATAATTCATCTCAAGGAAATCGTTCTCTTATTTCCAATGCTAGCGATTTTGCAATTTCTATCAAGTTGTGTCTCACTGAAATGACAACATTGTCGAATAGGTCTCTTGATACAAGGAATTCTTTGGTGGTTCGTCCTATCTTACCAATATAATGAAAAGGAACCATATACCCATGCACTACCATACATAGTATCCCTTTTTATCAAACTTAAAAAAAGTTCAGTATTTTCTATATCAATGATCGTAATCCAATTTGTAAACCATGGACCTGCGAAAGACTCTGACATCATATACAAATTGTCCAATGAAAGGCATGCAAATTTTCTTATAGTTATGTATTATGCAATAAACATAGTGTGACTTTGATACATTTTCATGAGGACATTCATTTCATCTAGCATAGGAATAATTCCAACCAATGTTAATAACGCCTCTATGTCAATTAGTCGAAAGCGAAGATCTTGAGCTCTATCTACATTGAAGCGATGTTCATACATCACCCCTACCAAGCACTGGTACTCACTAAATAGTCTTTGAGTTGGTCCATTCAATGAGATCCATCTTGTATCAACATCTTTTAATAGCTTGTTTCCATTTGTAACACCATCAAGAAATTTTTGAAACTCAAAAAATTATTTGGGACTACGACAAAAGTATGCATAAGCATCCTGTACAAGATATTCAACTTTTGGAACCAATGGAAACTTTTTTACTATTTTAAATGCAAGATTCATACTACGAGCCATACAATGAATACTCAACATATATAGTGAGGATGATAGTTGTAGTCTAACACAAAGGCCATTTTTTTTCCTTGCATTACTGATGCTCCATATACTCCAACACATACCAACTTTTTTGCGATCATTAAATGTTCCATACGACCAATTTCCTTCAAACTATTAAACAAGTTCATAAATATTTTCAACTATAGAATTCTCCCTCATTTTATGAGCCCCAAGTAGACATGAATTCCTAATATGGTCATTAACCATATAAATACTCATGCAAATCCATGAAGTTCAAACTATTAAACAAGTTCATAAATATTTTCAACTGTAGAATTCTCCCTCATTTTATGAGTCCCAAGTAGACAGGAATTCCTAATATGGTCATTAACCATATAAATACTCATGCAGATCCATGAAGTATTATCAATAGCTATAACCTTATCCAAAGACAATGAAAAAAACCTAGTATTTTCAATATTCTCTTTGCTATCATCCTTTTCTACTTGAGCTAGATATTTTTCCCATTCCCAACCACTCGTTAAAGACCAATGAGAAGATGGAAAGTTTGAAACTTGAAGAAAAGATAGATATTTCATGTAACCTAGATAATCTGTCATGTGATGACCATTAGATAATATGTGAAATGCAATGCTTAATTGAATTGTCTTGGATAACAAGTTTCTTTCCATCGTCTTTCCGAAGAGAGATGTGATGGTTCCTCCACTTGCCTCAAGTTTTTCCTTATTAAATATGGATTATATTCATTGGCATATTTGACATGTCGACATTACTTAGAAGATTTCCACCTGACAAAAGATTTCTCTTTGTCGTCTACAATTTTCTTTTCATGCACCTTTCCTGCATGCTTCTCTATTGTATCTAAGCTCATCTGAAATGTCATTGGCATGCCAACTTTCCAACTACATATATTACATCTAACTTGTGGTTTCTCTTTTTGATTTTTTGTAGGTATTGGTTCAATAAATGCAAAATTTGAGACCCAATGTGGTTGGAAGTGTCTCCCTATGTACCATTGGCCCTTTTGTATTTTCTGTGAATTGATTGTGTTCTTTTCCAATGAAATATTTTGGACATTTTTACTACCAATTTCTAGTCAAAATGCATTTATCTCACTTTGATCACTAGAGGAACCTATTCTCTCATCTATTATTTGGATATTAGATGCATTCTCACAAGAGTTGACATCTCTTTCAATGATAGGTTGCTCAAAAGAGCTCGAAGCATAAAAGAATGTGGATCCGTGGATTGAGGTCTTTGAAAGTAGGATGATAGATCATTTTGTCTTGATCTTTTCTTCCCATGATTGATGTTTGAAATCTCAATAAATATTCCACAATTGAAATTTTAAATCGATCTAGAAACCAAAAGTGAAACCTGCATGATAAATAATATAAAATTAGTAAAATTCCTACCAAGTATAGAATCTTTGTATGTATTTATATTTATTATCTATTTTATGAAGCAAAATTCTCCGAGAAAACATACACCCAAAAAGGAACACCACCAAATGCTTACATGAATCCCATAAAATAACTTAGGGTGTAGAGTAAGAAAATACAACATAAATGCATCCAAAAATAGAAGCTTTCCACTGCCTACAATGACAATGGAAAGAGTAGCAATAGCCATGAACTTAGAGATAAGTTAATATAAGTGGATATTCAACAAGATAAAAAAAATAAAAAATAATATGAAAATATCACACATTGACAACAAAATACAAGGACTTGTGCAAAAACCCTAACTTCCAAAAAAAATATATCATAAACATGTTATTGAGATTAACTAGAGATGCACATGTTATTGAGATTAACAATGAATTCCTAACATTTAGAGATGAATATGCTAAGGAATGATTTAACAATTAGGGTGTATTTTCAAAGCTATATGCAAAGATAGGTAGATAAATGTCTTTCATTGAATTGTGTATGAGACCAATTCCAGATACAAGGCAAAATGTTTTACATTCTATGTGACAATTTCAAACAGATTAAAGAAACATATTACAATAAGTAGAGATAGTGTGTAATGGAGAGAACCAAGTCTTGGTCTCATTCTACTCATCTAGCTTTGATCCCCCTTTGCTCTAAATTGAGGGCTTTCTACCATACTAACTCTACTTTAAAAGATCTACTTCTTTCCTATATCATTTTCTCGACCAACTTTGTTGTAAGTCCTAGTTTGTCCTACTAGAATGTTGATTCCAATATTCAATATGAAAGTTTGAATCCTCCTCGATTTGTAAGTGCGTTGCACAACTTACCATAAAATATTTCTTGGTTTCCACCTCCTCATTCCCACACATCCAACATAATCTTTCCTCCCAAAACTCTTTAGGTTGTTCCCATATTCCTATTTCACATCTCAACTTATATGAGTTAGTTCTTAGTTGTACTCTTAATTGTAATTTTGCATTTTGCATTTATTCTTGTATGTTGAAATTTCTATGTAGTATTGTTGTTTTTTTTTAACATTTTTTCTCCATTTTCCCTTTTTATAGCATTATTGTATGTGGTTTTTTGACTTCCTTTTATCTAATGGGAACCTTCCTTCCTCTATCTTCCAATCATTAGATAATTTACTGCACTATAGATTATATGTGTTCTTTCTTTTCAACTCATACTTGGCTTAGTTTAATCAAGATCTTAGTCAACTTTCTCAATGCTTCCAGTTTAATTGGGTATATTCTTGTCTCGGCTAGAAGTATCACATAAGGGGATTTGTATTTTACTCTTAGACAACATGTAATTTAAGTTTTTTTGCACTAGTTACAACTAGTTCCATTTTCTTCTAGATATGCTTGGCCCCCATAACCTGGATCCATATAGGAGTATTGGGTTATGAGTGTTTGAAAAGAGAGCACAAAATTTGCCAATCCCAAATCTCTATTGCCATGCATCTATTTTGGAGTAGGAAAATAACTTTCCACCCTCCCTATAGCCTTTTCATTGTGCACATGTCCCAACTTATCTTCTCATTGAAACCTAGTCACAAATACTTCTAGTTTGGGATATCCTTAACAATTCACCTTTGACATTGATTTCTGATTTTTTAGCTTCTTTTGAGAGAGAATACTACTATCTTTGTTTTTCCCATGTTCATATTCATTCCCACATTCAACACAAAACGAATCTATGGCCTCTAGGTGTTTAGCTTTAAACTCTTACATCATTTGCATCCAATAAAATTTATTTTATGATACTTTCTATGTTCACCCACCCCACCTTTCCTATTCATCCACTCTTCCAATTCATCTATGTAGAGATTGATAAGTGTGGGGGAGAGGAGAGAATACAATCCTATGTCACTCCAATGCCATTTTCAAGTCACTTTGTACCCCCAGTTCTATCTTTTATATGATCATATAACCCATGTACCGTTGCCCTCCATTATTTAGGGGGGCCATTCCTACCACTCAGTCACAAAGTTTATCTTCGGTGTCAATGACCTTTTTGAAGTAGACAAGTCACAAAACAATACCATAATTTTTTGCCTTTATTTTCCTAAGTCTTTTATATTATGTGCCTAAATGTAAGGGAATGATTGATAGTGGAATGCTTGGATCTGATGCCAACTTTCCCTTTGGTTCTTTTTCCCTTAGCCTCAACCCACTTTTTGTACCCCTGTTATTAGCTTGTAAAACATCTGAATGATAGTGATGGTTCTATAAATCCTAGGTTTGTTTTTGTCCCACCTTTCAATATGGGGGAATGAGGCATGTTGCCCAGTGACTTGGAACCCCCTCTTTGACTACCCCTTATTTAGAAGGGTTACATGTGCTCGATGAGACTTATTTTGCAATGGTAGGAAGATGCAAATGTGGAAAACCTATTAAACCAACAGGGAGTTACAAAATATTAAATGAAAAATATTTAACTAGTGGTGGTATTAAGTCTTTACTTATATCATCAATAGATATATAAATTTACTCTACTTTTGAACTTTTAAAACAATTGCCAAGGATAATATTATGTAACTTTTAAAATTTCAAGGTTTTGGAGTGCTAAACATTCTATTTTTGTTGCAAAATTGTACTTTGTCAATTTACTCTACATTTTACATTTCAAGAATATTTACCATTTCTCAATGTCATTGTATTTCGTTTGCTTAACCACTTTTTAACAATATGTAGAAATATTATGATCTTGTTAACAACAAGACTGGAGTATTTCCATTAGGACTTCAAAAGCAACAAGAAAGAGAATTATCTGGTAATGCACCCAAAATAAATCAATAACAAAGAAAAAGGTCACTCAAATAAATCACAATACAATTTTGACCACTAGGGAAACTCTAAATCAATAGAGAAATTGAAGATGGATACAAAAGTAAGCTAAGGAAAACAAATTCTAGAGGAATTAGACTACCAAAGTAAGCAATTACATTCCAGAAGCTTGACAAAATACTATAAGTTGGATTTAAACCCGACTTTGCAATCGAACTAGAAAGGCATTATAATCAATAAGATTCTTGGTAGAGGGAGTGTTATATTTTTACCTTATTGCTCAGTTAATACTCTCCTTGTTACAAAGATGCAAATTTTGGGTATAATAGAAGCACCACTGGATGTCACCTTAATGGCTATTTCCCTCTCTTTTTTTTCTGTTCTTTTCCAACACAAAAGGGGATTCCCTTTTATGGTCCCCAATCTATCCTTTAAGCTCTATAATAATTTCCAATTTGGAAAACGTAAATATTTCAAGATTTTCAATATATTGAGTGGTGGATTTCAGTAGATGAGTGCCTTGTCCAAAGGTTATGGAGTCAGGAAGAATGAAAATATCTTATGGTTATGGAGTCAGGAAGAATGAAAATATCTTATGGGTTGACTATGGAGCAAATAAAACTTAGCAAACTCATTGGATAATGATATTTACCAGTCATAACATGTCTGAAATATCATTTACAACCAAGTACAAATGCTCATAACGATACACCAATGCAATCATTAAGTACTTGCATGAATGTATAACATCAAGAATGAGAGTATGAAGAAATAGGGCAGATTTATATCGAACAACAACCATGAAACTTAGTACATCGTAAATTTGATGTCATAACAACCTCAAGAAGACAAACAAATCTCTCTTTCAACTATTCATTTGCTACCAAAACCCACCATACAATTGTAAAATACTTTGTCCAACAAAGAAGAAATGACAAGTAAAAAATAATGGCCTCACATGAACATAACAACCCCGAAAAAAGATATAGATCAAAACTCCAAATCTGTCCAAATCTCCTCAAGAACCGAGAGACTAATCAAAAGTAAGCGTCCCACAATCAATACATGCAAAGAGCCAAAGAACACGTGTCAATATTGTTATAGGGCAGTCCTTTTCTTGCACGAGGTTAATGAAGGACAAGGTCAGTCTACTTGGATGATAGAAGCCATGATATTATCATAGGGTGGTATGGGTTTCAATATATACTAATTCAAGCAAATTTCATTTAGTGGAAATTTTGAAGTTGAGGGGATATCACTTCTTTTGTCCATTATATTGGTAACATTCAGGCCGAGAGAATGTCCATAGGTTTTTTGGCTGGTAAATGGTTATCAAGTAGAAAGGATATCGCCTTTTTAATGAATCAACCATATTTTTATAACAAATGAAAGCCTTACTCAGATACAAAGCTTCTATAGTTGAAAAGGGGCGGAGATGAAACCATAATCTATGGACCCTTGAATATTCAAGTTGAGGGTTGAATCTAGTAGACAATTAAATAACACTAAGCATTATGGATGTAATGAATCAACAAAGGGGTAATGAATCAATAACAAGAATTACAAGATTACCTAATGGAATGGTTACAAGAAGGGAAAAAAGGAATGCAATGAAAATATTAAGGCAAAGAATAAATGCATGAGAAATGGTTCCAAATGATACATTGTATGCCAATAAACAAACCATAGCGCATTAGATTGATGCCTAGAATAAAAATGGAAGTAATAAATGAAGGGAAAATAACCACATGTATGATATCATGCAATTAAATAAAATATGCTCATCTTGCAAAGCTGTTCAAGAGTGTCAACGGTCCCAGGAGAGGCATCAAAACTGATGCCAAATCTATATGAGTCTCTTTCAGGCTATCGAGGTTTCTACAATGTCTCTTAATGAGTTAAACAATAAAATTATAAAGAGGAGCAAAAAATCTGATAATGATACGATAGAGAATAAGATGAATCTACATGAGGATAACAAACCATTGGAAATGTAACTGCATGATTGAGATATGAGCATGTCCATTGCACAATGTCAAGTTGTCACTCTAATGCATGCTAAATCTGACCATTGCAATGTACATCCTGTACTAATTATTCTGTGTGACTCTGCACCTCTAGTACAAGGACCAAAACTATGCACTTAGAGAAATTGTTAGAATGGTCCTCTCATTAGACGACAACTCCAATGATGGACTTAGTTGATCTCCGACTCTTTCTAGTTTCGTAAACTCATTAGAAGCTTTGGGTATATCATTATAAAGAGAAAATCTATTTATAAAGGCCCTTTGTAAATAATTTATATTTAAAAGGCTCACAGTTACTTGCAACTACATTAGTTTCTACATTATTCCACCTATATCTTGCAGGTTCTTTTTAAGGAAAAAACCACCATAACAAATTTTTCTCTCTTTTTGACTGTCATAGAATGAAAATACATATCCAAAAGACTCAACCAGCCCATAAAACTAGCCCTAGAGCCCTTACCATGAAACTTCATAATAGTCGGCTTTATCATGTACTTTCTGTGTTTATTTTTAGGATCCTGTGAGTTGCTTTCTTCCAATTACTTCCTTCTTACGTAGACATGGAAAGGGGCCTCCTGATTTTTGTCTTTTCTAATTTGTATATAACTTTGGAAAACCCCTTTTTACATTTAGCTTGATCCTTTATCCACTCTTTCCTTGCTTGCAACTTAGCTTGTACATTATAAACCATGGCCAATATGTTGTCCATTTTTTTAAGTGAGAATTTGACCTAGATTTGATACCATGGTTAGGGATTCGTTCTCAATGCATGAAAGAAAAGAAGAGCATTGCGGAGTCAGAAAGAATGCGATCCTACAAAATCATTGAGAATCTATGATGAAGTTCAATATTGTCTATAATCTTTCAAGACCATGAATCACAGATCTCAAGGTTGACCATCCCTAGAGATGAGATGCCCCAATCACTCTCCTTTTTTCTATAATATTGGATGCGTGATTGAGTCCCATTAAACTATCTTTTTCCAATAGTAAACTTAATATAATTTCTCTAGGAGATCCTTCTCCAGTCGCTAATACTAGATGATAATAGGCCACTGGTTATGACAAAGCCTTGCCTTGTGGCTACCTTATGACTCCACCACTTCACCACATAGCATAGAACACCATATCACTCCATCCATTCACCACATAGCATGGGACACAAGCCTATACCATAGTGTTTGAAGTTCCTTCCCCAAGATGTTAAGCAATAACATTTGTGCACACATGGGTAATTTGTTAACATATACTGGACTTACTATTCAGACACCTGACAAGAGAGTTATGAATCRACATAAACTAATGCCTACCCAGTCATAGAGGATTAACCAACAAATCTTTAGGTACCTACAAATTTCCACTAGCTAGGTGCCATGTGACCAATGTGACCTGCGATGACCCATCATATTCTGTATTATTAACTCAATGCATCGCCYGAGGTARTTTCAGTATGGCTTACGATTATGTAATCAACACACAACTAAATCTCAGCCACATGTAATCAGAAATAAGACACTGATAGTCATCATAATCCTGGCAGAGACAATATGCATGATAAAAKACAAAAAATACAAGAGACTTTCAACTCTAATATCAATCTTGGGTCAAGAATATATTTCCAAACTGCTGTTCATCCAAATAGCTCAAAAATGTTTAAAACGTAAACCCCCAAATTTCAAAATGCCAATCTGGAACTGGAGGATCTCTTCTCTGTTGAGGTCATTACACTCTAGGTGGTTAAGAGTGCCCAAAAGTTTGATGTTTCTATTGCTTGATAGACTTGTATGTGGGATGCAGGGGTTTCCATGCAGGTAGCTAGTCTCGTTTTGAAGTATAAATGCTAAAATCTACAGAAAATATTCTTCCTAACCAAATTACTGCGTTTTTTAGTTAGGTTTCCGCCAAAATCCTGGATGAGTGATGATAAAGAAACCAAATGATAATAATACTTAGTTTGCTAAACAAACTGAGAAAGTTGCTACTTTTTAGACAAGCAATTTCTTCTAGAAGTTGCAATAAATGCACAATTATGAGATGATGATGAAATGTGAAGAAATAGATATGTATCCTATATAGAAGCTCTATGCAGTGCCCCATATAGTCTTTTGCTTACTTGCATGGTTTTATCTAAGCGCCCCTTGTGAACACTTCCATGATCACTTTGACCTTTATATGTCACCATTCAATTGTTTGTCAATCTTCCATTTGATTCAAATTCTTTTGAGTTAATTGTGCTTGCGATCTTCAATTCACAAATTGGTGGCTGATTGAGTCATTTCTTGTCATCTCGAGATAATTAAGGTTCTCTGAATTTATTATTTCAAAAGTTCCATGGAACATCATAAGTATTGTTTGTTTTTGTTGTTGTTTAATATGCTTTCTTTCTCTTTGAAATAGTGTGCAGTTATTTCTACTCATAGTTTGGCATTTGATCATAACATATATTTTCTTGATATTATAAGAACATATTTTTTTTGTGCAATGTACACAAGAATATGGAATAGAAACTAGCCTAGAGTGTCTAGTTTGGATACCATAATATTAAATAGACCAATTGAAGTTGATGGATTTCTCTTTAGGATCTTTGATTTTAATTGAAGTGTCTTTTTGTTTAGTTTTGTTGATATCATGCAATGTAAAGTTTCTCTAATGATCAACATAAACTTGCCGCAGGTTCTTCTTTAGAAGTGATTACTAACCAATCACATATAGGCACATGATAAAATGGGAGAATAGAGTGATAAACAAATATTCTATTACATCCAATATCAATACAATGGACTCTATTATATAGAGTGTACAGGTTGTTATCAAATCTAACTTATTCTAAAGATAATTGGGGAGGTTGAGAGAATATCTCAACCACACACCAAACAAGGATCTCACAAATCTAACTCTCTAACAACCTCTTAATAATAGGATCACACAACTCACGTAGAGATTAACTCTACCTCTCAATACATTAGAAAGTATATTAGATAAGTAGGAATTATATATTCTAACAACACAAACCCAAATTTTTTGACGTACCCATAATCTGTTAGGTTACATGGAATAGAAGTGTCCATGTACATAGTAAAATCTGTTCTTAGAGATGAATAATGTAGTGCCCTGAACTCATATTAAGTTTAAATGATTTGTTGATATTAATACTTCATAGTATCATACTGTCCTTTTACACAAGTCTTTACTCTCAACTATGGTGCCTGTCTAAAATATAAAGGAACTTGAACGTCCAAAAATTCTGAAAAATTCTGGTTCTTGGTCTAGTGAACACCTCTCTTTTGGAGTAACAAGTAACTAAAAATAGTTGAATCAATGTCTTCCTAGTGTTCTTCATCTTCTACACGATTATTATTTAATCTGACATAATCCGAGATATGTTTCCTCGGTCTGCAACTAAATTTAGCTCCATTTCAATGTGTTCAGTATATGGTACCTACATTAGCACCAACAGAGATGGCCTTCAATACGATGTCTTTTAAACTCCCCATCACTTTAGGTTTTTGCTTCTTTTGTTGAATTTCCTTCATTTTTCTTGTAGGATGTCATGACTATGAGATCATCTTTCTTCCAAGAAATCGCATCTTGTTTTCCTTTTTGTTCTCATCTCCTTGGGGCATTTAATCTTGTTTTTAGTGGGATAACATTATTACTTGGGTGCTGTAGTTACTTGGTGAGAAAAACTGGTAATGGTAGCTAGAATTGGAAGGCTACTAATCATTGGGATGTCCACATAAACCCAAACGATCCCCGAATTGAATTGAAAAACTACTTCATAATTTTTTATTTATTATTAATAATAGAGACCATTGGTCCAAACAAGCAGAAGATCTTGCAAAGATAACAAGTTGTCCCATGATTTGCATTGCAATCAACAGTTCCCTCTTAGCATTGAGATTTAAATTTTTGATGTTCCCATGTTGAACAACAATTATCTTGGGTAGGCATTGACATGGCTATTACAATAGAAATTTTTGCTTTTAGTTGAGGTTGGTTTGAGGGATTTTAGAAGTATTTGAATATTTTTCTTTGTCTGGTAACTGAGACTTGGATTGCTGCATTTGTCTTCACACAATTTTTTCCAGTCACATGGGAGCATCAAAATTAAGATCTTTATCCTGGGATATACCCTTGCATGACTGTTTCATTTACCGTTGGTGCATTTACCTTTCTTGGATTCTTATGCTGGTTTGCCCATTTTATAGTGTTCCTTTTTGGGTTTCAACATCAATTGTTTTCTAACATTTTTATGGAATCAAAATGGAATAGAGGGATTGGTTCTGGTCATAACACCTCTTGTTAATGGGAATTGTTTCTATATGTCAAACAATGGTGTAGTTTTGGTGAATGGATAAGTTATGTTTTCTAGCAAAGAGTCGTGGAATATTTATTGAACTCAATAACCCATAATAAAATTGGTTACATACAGATTACATACATACAAATGTGATTGCTAGTGTCTAGGTTTGTAACTTTGAGTTTGTTCATATATTGGTAACAATATTTAGATCAGTAACTGAACTCTACCTTCCATAGGAATTACGACTGAAAAATGAGGATCCCACAAGGCGTAAGCATATGGTGTACCTGGGAGGTTCAGTTCTTGTTGGGCTAATGAAGGTATCTTAGATTGGGACATGCTAAACTTGTTTCCTCTTCTTCTGATTAATTTTGACTGCACATTTAATATTACTTGCAAAAATCATATGCAAGATGCACCCAAGTTTTGGATAAGAAAGAAGTAATACCAAGAGGAAGGAGTTGAGTGTTTAAGAAAATGTGCTCAGGCATAATTGTAGACATCTTGTAATACTGGATAGGAGGTGTTATCACACAAGTTGTAGGTTGGGAAAATCTTGAACCAACCACCAAATGATGACAACTAAGAGAACACCTACCCACTGTCACCTTAGGTAGGTATTCCCGTCACTTCAGAGACGAATGAATCATCTCAAGGGGGAATCCTGGTGACCCTAGGGGGAAAGAGATGGAAAGTGAAGAGATGAAGGAGGGTCCCCCTATAGGTCAAGATACTAAGTGCGAAAAGGCTTGGGAAAGAGTCTCGATGGTAGCCAATGGTTTCCAAAAGGTATGAGTACCTGCAAAGGGTGATTGTACCTGCCCAAGACACAAGAAAAGCCAAGTATGCACGTAATATGTTAGGTGAACTAGCAAGTTAAGTTTTCTGTCCTTAATTGCAGCAGTAAACAATAATATATATTAGAAACAAAAGATAGTAAGAACTTCAAATGAAGATGCTAAAAGTCTAGTAAAATAAGCAAGAGACAAGCTAGCAAATACTAGTTTAACTCAAGAATGAGAGATCAAGACTTTGGCTTGAAATAAGGCTGAAAGAAATAGTATCACAGAGATGTAATTTGCAGCCTTATGGTTGTAGCATTCAAGTTGTTACAGCCAAGAGATCATGCATCAAAACTCACCAAGAATCCACCCAAAAAGTGCACTAGCCTTAGTAGATTATAGGGGAAAACTTTTAGCAACTTTAGATAGTTGAGTAGTGAGTTATTAATGAACTTGTGTTAGGGTTTCTACAACCCTAATGGCTGTAGATTAACACTTATGGCAGCAGAAAGAAGAATAAGTCAAGTGAGACGCCCTAGAGGGTATAGCTACCCCAAGGCATCAACATAAGATTGCAACTTAAAGAAGTTTGATATCTTACTAAATCACGTTTACCAAGGCAAGTAATTTTACTTTTCCAATGAAAAAAAAGATTAGTGCCCTTGGGTGAATGGAGTCTTTAAAGCACAATTTAGATAAACAATATCCCTAGGGGTGCAAATCCTCTTACTCCCTAGGGTATGCCAATCAAACTAGGGTAAGCCAAGGAGGGTTTACACACTTGTGTTTCTCCTAGCAACCCTTGTCCAAGAATGACTTATAAACTTAACAAATGAGATGGAGCTTAATGGAGGGTGTATGAAACATACGCCTCCTAGGATTTAAACCAAAAATAACCAAGAATGAGCAAGAAATAACTAACAAGTGCAGATTTTTCCTTACCAATTCCAAAAGAGAGAGAGAGAGAGAGATCAAACCCTAGTTCACCAAGCATTTACCATTCAAGAGCAAGTGAAGAAGCTTTCCAAGAGGTGCACACTACTTAACCAAATCTAATCACCAAGAGATAACACCAAAATTCATTTTCAAGAGAGAGAGATACCAGAATGCTCAAGTATAGCGAAAATTTCAGCCATTAGTCTTCTCACAATGGGAGAGCTATGATGAAAATGAATTAGAAGTGACCTCTATTTATACAAAATGTCTTAAACATAGTTTGTCCACATAATTTAGGGTAAAAAACAAGATAAGGCGTCAACAACCCTAATCTTTCCCCTTTACAAAATAATATTATTTAATTCATACTTTTGCACATGAAAGAAACCCTAAAACATGACATCACCCTCCTTTTGGGTAACTTTTGGCACTTAAAGTCAAGTCGTTGAGATTGGAGAAGGGATGTTGGGCTTCCAAAAGCCAAGTTTCTTCGATCCAAGCCATCCCCTCCACAATCATGAGCTCTTTCCTCCAAAACGTGCCAAGTGTCCTCAACCACCACCAAATCCTAGCCCCTCTATGATGTCAAGTCTCAATAAAGTGACGTTTTTCCTTCTTCAAGCGAAACATTTGGGTGGTATGGGCTAGGTTATGTCCTCCATGATGTAATGTAAGCCTCCAAAGGCATGTCTTCATGATCCGTCATGTGGGCCCTTGGAATCTAACCTGTGGGCTTCAAGCCCCATGGAAGCCCAAGCTAGGCTTGTTCCTCCAAAAATGTCCACCAGCTGGGTCCTACAAAGACAAATGGATATGCCCTCCATGGATATCAATTCAAAGCATCATAATGAGTAAATCAAATCAATAAAAGATCCAAGAAAGTACATCCAAACAACCTCATCAAAATAAACTAATGCTCAAAAACCCCATACATTTTGTCAAATTTAGGTATGGGAGGGTTGACAAAAAGACCTATTGGGTGAATTGTTCCTCAAGTTTAGGGGTGCTTTCTGAGGGGACCTCCTTCTAAGTCATGTGGATGAGATTTCATGGATGGAAGGAAGAATTTTTTACATGGGGTTCATGACATACAAGGGGTTGTAGTGTCTCACTTATGGGTGCCTTTGTAGAGGGTGTGTTGCACCTTAGTTTTCAATGCATCCTTTTTCCAAGCCCACTCATTGTCATTGATTAATTAAGGTCCAAACACTGGGTACTACTTAGGGTGAATCGATTAGCTTGGGGGGTAGTACCGAAGTGTCTCTTGAAGGGATAAGTAGACATAGTTTCATGGCAGTATAGTCTAGCTTGTAACACACTTTGTGTAAATCCCTTAATCAAGAAAGACATTTATGTTATGTGCTGGATTTTGTAGGTCTTTGATTTTTTAGGAGAATCTTTTCATTTCTCTCAAGACCTATTTGGGCGAGCATCTGGAAGGTTCATAATCAAGATTTTATCTTTTTCCAGCCACAAGCCTCTGGGCCTTCAACCCCTTCTTCCCATGAAGTGAGGGACAACCCCTTCTTGGGTCAGTACACCCGAAAAACCCAAAATGTGAGGAGATGAGGGGATGAAGTGTGGAAAGTGACAAGTATGGTCGAGAATGGCATGATGAATCATCCAAAGGACCTCATAGTAGCATACCTATCCCTAAAGGTGACCCACTTCCTAGGGCGCAATGTAAACCACCAAGGTGAAACAGGGCAAAGAGCATAATGTCTAAGCAAATGCCACATAATCAAAAGCAGTAATAGATGTAACAAACTCGAATGCCTCAAATATTGAAATGACACTCACCATAATACCTAAATTTTACCCCATGGAGTAAGACCCAATGTCTTCCAGAGGCCAAATGATGTGGTGGATATCGTCGTGATCAACCTGGAGCTGTCCTGGTGAGGTGGGTCTCTGTCTGTGCAAGTGAACACTGCTGGTCAGGCTGTTTCTCGGTACTCCATGTCTGCAACCTGAGGACCTCAATACATCATCTCCTTAGTTATCCCACAAAATGGGGATAACATCTAGCTTCTACTTGGGGACATATGCTCTCCATAGAGTGCATGAGAACCACAACATCTTCTGGTAGACCCGTGCCTACACTGAAACATCACACTGTAAAATATAGTGTGGTTCTATCACCCTTCATCCATATATATCAAAATAAAAAATGAAAACTAATCTAGAAAAGAAAAATTTAACATTTTTTTCAAAAATTTCTAAACTAAACATGAAATCAATATGCAAGTAGGGAAAAATGTAATATGAAATGTATCTAAACTAACATGAGAAATCAATATGCATATAAAAGGAAAGAAAGATGACCTACCTACTTACTTGGGCTTGGGCCCTGAAGAAGTCAAGTGTCTCCATGGTAATAATGTTTGAGGAGAGATCCATTCACTGGTAGTGGCATCCTCCTCCCTTATGTCGTGGATAAGTAAAAAGAGTTTGGCCCAGATATTTCCTTTATTTTGTAGGGCCCCAACCAAAGCCTGTCAAACTTTTGATGCATTCCAGGTTTTTCTCTCCTCTTGTGCCACATTAAGGCCTGGTCCCCTTGATTGAAATCTCTTTTCCTCTCCCTTCGATCAAAAGTCCCTTTTACCTTTTCTTGATTCTTTTTGATTTGATCAAAGGCCATTCTTCAAGTTTCGCCTAATTCCATGAGTTGATCAATTCACCCTTGCAATGCTTCTTCATATGTAGCAAATTGTTGGGCTATTTGTAGTGATAGAATCTAGAGGTTTATAGGAAAGCGTTCTTCTAACCCATAGACTAACTAAAAATGGGTTTTCCCAGTGGAGGTCTTGGTATTTGTGTGGTCTTCCCACAAGGCACACTCAATTTTTCTATCCCATCTTTTCTTGTTTTCCCCAACAATTTTCTTCACAATATTCATGACGTTTGTGTTACTGGATTCCACTAATCTATTTCCTTGAGGATAATAATTTGAGGAGTGCGATAAAACTATCCCATACTTAAGACAAAACTCATTGAGTGCCATCAAGCTAAAATCTTTGGCATTATCCATGGTTATTTTGGCAGGGACATTGAATATAGTGATAATCTTTTCCTCAAGGAATTTCATCACAACCTCTTCTATTTCTTTCTTTGTTGGGAAAACTTCCACCCATTTAGTGAAGTAGTCAGTGGTGGTCAAAACCCATCGATACCCATTGCTAGAGTTTTCCTTGAACTCACCAATGAAATCCAATCCCCATTGTTGAAAGGGTGCTTCTATGACGACTTGATTAAGGGGAAGGGCAAGGAGGCATTGCTTTCCAGTAAATAATTGACATAGTTGATAGGATTTGACGTATCGATGTGTATCGAAGAAAATAGTGGGCCAACAATATCCTACCCTTAAAATATTATGGGCAATGGTGCGAGTTTCAAAATGGCCTCCACAATACCCTGAATGAAGGTAAACCATTAACTTGTCAACTTCTTCCTTATTCACACACATGAGGATCACCCCATAAGGGTTCCTCCACCTAAGACCATCCTCTGTTAGGAAGTAATTCATAGCTTTGAGACTTAGGGATCTCCTCTTATGATCTACCAAATGATCAGGGAAAGTGAGTTCCTTCAAGTAATAAATGACATCCAAATACCACTAATTGTTCTCAATTTCACTTATGATAATGTTGATTTGTTCCTTCTCTCCTACCTCGATGGCTTCTTGATTTCTTTCTGTCAGCGTCTTAGCCAATCCTTTCCCTTTAATTATCTTGGATGGTTTGATCTCCAAATCATATTCCTATATATATGAAACCCACTTTCCCCTTGATCCAAGGAAATCTTACTGTGATAAAACGTCCTTTCCAGCGGGGTAAGGGACAGAGGCTTTGATCTTGTTGTATCCCACATAAGTTCGAAAATGTTTGAGAGTCTTGACCAGAGCGTAATATTTTTTTTTAATGGTCTAATTCAAATACGAGTCTCTAATATTCTTGCTCATGAAAGAAATCAGTTGTTCATCCCATTGATAATTTATCTGCAACATAACTCCTGCAATGGTGTCCTTCGAAGCGAAATAAAATATGATGAAATCCTTATCAAAATTTGGACTGACTAGGACTGGTGCGACAATTATTGCTTCCTTGATACAATAGAAGGATAAATTACCTTCATTGTCCCATTAAAAATGGGCATCCTTCTTTAAAACTCTATTAAGGGGTTTAACAATCTCGACAAAGTTCGGAATGAACCTCCATAAGAAGTTAATTTGGCCAAAGAAAGATTGCAAGGATTTCTTGTCTTTAGGGAGAGGGATCTTCTTGATGGATTCAACCCTAGCAAGGTCTATTGTGATTCCATCCTTAGATATAATATGACCCAAAAAGTTTCCCTTATCACCACCAAAAATTGATTTCTTAGGGTTGAGAGAAATGCCATATTCTCCGCACCTTTGGAAAATTGTCCTTAAGTGCTAGATATGCTGATACCTCTTTTTGGAGACAACAGTTAGATCATATTGATAGATCTCTATAAGTTTCTCGATCAAATCCATAAAATCATAATCCATGGCATGCTGGAAAGTGGTCCCTGCGTTGGTTAGTCCAAAGGGCATTCTCAAATAAATATAAGTTCCTCAAGGGGTAGTGAAAGTGGTTTTTAGTTGGTCATCCTCCTTTACCGATACATGATTATATCCTGAGAAACCAACAATCATGGATATCATTTCCATTCCGGTGACCCTTTGCAAAAGATACTCCATGTTTGGTAGAGGATAATTGTCTTTAAGTGAATACCACTTCAAAATTACGAAATCCACACATATCATGATCTCACCAGTATTTTTTCCAATGATGACTGGATTAGACACCCCAGACGAATATCTAATAGGCTCAATTATTCCTGCCTCAACCATGTTTGGAAACTCCTTTTGGACCTGTGGGGCAACCTTTGGGTTCATCTTCCTGAGCTTCTGTATGAAGGGTTTCATGCCATCTATAAGGGGAATAACATGGTGTATGGCGTCTTCTCAATAAGCCTTCAGATCTTCATAAGACCAAGCAAAGACATCCTTAAATTCTCTTATGAGGGCAATCAACTTCTCCCTTTCATCAGACGTTGTTACTTTTCCAAACTTGATCATCTTTTGGGATTCCTCAGTCCCAATATTGAATTCAATGATCTCATCATCAATTTTTCTCGATGACTTCCCCTTATACATGTCATTTCGATAAAAAAAGGTTCTCTAAGGGGATCACGATGCCTTTAGGTAAGGGTCCGCCAACTAAATAAATGATCTCAATATTTCCCTTTTCCACTAATAAGTTTATTTATGCTTTCAAGAATTCACCTTCATTCTAGAGAAAACAAAGAATCTGGCTTTTATTATAAAAAACATGCCAATATTCCAAGTTATCAGGAAGTGAGGGCCTAGAATTTACTTCCACCTTGTAGAGACCGATTTCCTTGAAAAGTTGTAGGGTGGAAGAAGAAATAGCAAGGTTGTATGCCAAATGAATCTCTTCCCTAGGTATGGCTTCAATCAAAAAGTTTTCAATCTTCTTCATGGCTTCTCAGATGGCATCTCTGTACTATTTCAACCTTGGGTTTTTAGTAGTGAATTTCTTGTTAACTTCCGAAACGATTAAGTCAGAGTCCCCTCTCACATGCAAGGACTTGATGTTCATATCAATGGAAAAATTAATGTCCAAGATAAGGGCTTCGTACTCAACGATGTTGTTTGTGAAGTTAAACTCAAGCATGCACGAGAAAAGGGTAGTCTTGTGGTCTAGTGATCTATAGACTATTCCTGCACCCGAGCCTGCGCTTGAGTGTGCACCATCAAAATCTCAACCCCAAGACCCTTCCTTTTTTCCTCATCAAGGAAAAGGGAGTTTTCCAAAATGAAGGTGTTGTTAATCCCCTCCTCCAGAACCTAATGGGTTATGTTGACGTGATTTACAATATTTTCCTTTTTGGTCTTGTTTGGGGAAAGAACGTTCTCCTCACTTTTGATGATACCAATTTATTTCTCTTTGTGTGGCTCTGTTAGGACTTGTCGAATATGTTTTAAATTTTTTTCTTCAAGGTGCTTTGCTGCTCATTTCCTTTCAACCTTCAAAACCTCATTTGTTGGGGGAGTTTCATTTATTTTATGTTGGTTCCTTTTATTTACCCAATAGACATCATGTGATCAACAAATTTTTTAGTGGCCTCCTCTCATTCTTTATGCATGTACGTTCTGATACCGCGGGGAGGGTCCAATACGACAAAGTGATCAATTTGATTAATTTGAAAGGTCTCTTCAAGACAATCCTCCTCTTGCATGAGAGACACAACTATGTTCTCTTCTATTTCACATGCCCTTTGTTGAGCTTCAAACAAATTTGTAGGGCATCCCTTTCCAATTAGAAATCTGCAGGGGTCTCTCATGGTTCGCATGTAAGACTTGAGGATGGTACTTTGAGAAGGTTTGAAGTCTTGAGGAAAACTCCTTATGAGGGTAGTGAATATATCATTGAAATCCCTTATTGTCTCCTGAATTTATTTTTTAATTATAGAGTTGATCGTAAAGGGACTGGTAATCCTTGTTTTTTCCAAATCTTTTGGTAAAACGTTCTTAAAAGAGATCCCAATTCGTGATTTTTCCAGGGAGAATACTATCATACCATTACTTAGACTTTCTGATAAGAGTGTAAGAGAAGAGTCTCATCCATACATCTTCATGTTGGTCATAAGGTTCCATAGCACAAAGGAAGTAATCTAAGTGATCTTCAGTTGTAATGAGATCTTGTCCTGAAAATATGGGGAGCCACTCCTTGAAGTCCTTTGGGAGTTTTTGAGGAGATCCAAGGATCTTTGTCATGTCCAAAGGTTTGCACACATATTTGGTCCACTGGCTCCATGTAGCACTTGGAGAGGTGGGAACAGATAAGAGTGTTGGTGTGGAGGTAGTAGGTGAGGATGGAGGGCTAAGAGAGGTAGAAGGACAATCATGAGAAGTGGGAGAGGACAGAGGACTAGACCTTTTGGGTGGAGTATTATGAAGTCTGGAAGTGTTTTTGGGGGTCGAGTAATGCCCCTTTCGGGTACGTCCCATAATGGAGTCGCCATATGAGCTTTAGGAAAAGCTTATCATGGGTAGAAGGGGAACGTCCTTTATGTGGATTTTCCAGGAAAGTTAGGAAAAATTCTTAGGGATAGTTTTCCAAAGTGTCATTAGGGTTCGGAAGAAGATTCAAAATCCTCCCTGGAAACGATGCCAAAATGTTATCGCACAAGTTGTAGGTTGGGAAAATCCTGACCCAACCACCAAATGGCGACAAATAAGAGAACACCTACCCACTGTCACCTTAGGCAGGTATTCCCATCACTTTAGAGATGAAGGAATCACCTCAAGGGGGGAATCCCAGTGACCCTGGGGGGAAAGAGATGGAAAGTGAAGAGATGAAGGAGGGTCCCCCTATAGGTCAAGATACTGAGTGCATAAAGTATTGGGAAAGAGTCTTGATAAAATAAAAAATTCACTACTTAACCACATCCAATCACCATGAGATAACACCAAAATTCATTTGCAAGAGAGAGAGATACCAAAATGCTCAAGTATAACGAAAATTTCAGCCATTAGTCTTCTCACAATGGGAGAACTATGATGAAAATGAATTAGAGGTGAGCTATATTTATACAAAAGGTCTTAAACACAGTTTTTCCACATAATTTATGGTAAACCACATGATAAGGGGTCAACAGCCCTAATATTTCCCCTTTACAAAATAATATTATTTAATTCATACTTTTGCACATGAAAGAAACCCTAAAACATGACGTCACCCTCATTTTGGGTTACTTTTGGCACTTAAAGTCAAGTAATTGAGATTGGGGAAGGGACGTTGGGATTCCAAAATCCAAGTGTCTTCAATCCAAGCCATCCCCTCCACGATCCATGGTCTCTTTTCTCCAAAACGTGCCAAGTGTCCTCAACCACCACCAAACCCTAGCCCCTCATGACGTCAAGCCTCAAGAAAGTGACATTTTTCCTCCTTCAAGAAAAACGTTTGGGAGGTGGGGGCTAGGTTAGGTACTCCATGATGTCATGTAAGCCTCCAAAGGCATGTCTCCATGATCCGACATGTGGGCCCTTAGCATCCAACTTGTGGCCTTCAAGCCCCATGGAAGCCCAAGCTAGGCTTGTTCCTCCAAAATTGTCCATTAACTAAGTCCCATAAAGACAAAAGGATACACCCTCCAAGGATCTCAAGTCAAAGAGTCACGATGAGTAAACAAAATCAATAAAATATCCATCTAAGAAAGTACATCCAAACCACCTCATCAAAATAAACTAATGCTCAAAGACCCTATGCAATTTTCCAAATTTAGGTATGGGAGGGTTGAAAAAACGACCTATTGGGTGAATTGTTCCTCAAGTTTAGGGGTGTTTCCCAAGGGGAACTCCTTCTAAGCCATGTGGATGAGATGTCATGGATTGCAAGAAGAATTTTGGGCATGGGGTTCATAACATACAAGGGGTTGTAGTGTCTCACTTATGGGTGCCTTTGTAGAGGGTGTGTTGCAGCTTCATTTTCAATGCATCCTTTTTCCAAGCCCATTGATTGCCATTAATTAATTAATGTCCAAAAACTGGGTACTCATTAGAATGAATCGATTATCTTGGGGGGTAGTAATGAAGTTTCGCTTGAAGGGAGAAGTACACATAGTGCCATGGGGGTATAGTCTAGCTTGTAACACACTTTGTGTAAATCCCTCAATCAAGTGGGACATTTATGTTATGTGTTTGATTTTGTAGGTCTTTCATTTTTTAGGAGAAGCTTTTCATTGATCTCAAGACCTCTTTGGGTGAGCATCTAGAAGGTTCATAATTAGGGTTTTATATTTTTTCAGCCACAAGCCTCTGGGCCTTCAACCCCTTCTTCCCATGAAGTGAGGGACAACCCCGTCTTGGGTTAGTACACTTGAAAAACCAAAAAGGTGAGGAGTTGAGGGGATGAAGCATGGAAAGAAACAAGTATGGTCTAGAATGGAACGATGACTCGTCCAAAGGACCTCCCAATAAAATACCTATCCCTAAAGGTGACCCACTTCCTAGGGCACAATGTCAACCACCAAGGTGAAACAGGGAAACGAGCACAATGTCCAAGCAAATGTCACATAATCAAAAGTAGTAATAGATGTAACAAACTCAAATGCCTCAAATATTGAAATGACACTCACCATAATACCTGACTTGTACCTCATGAAGAAATACCCAATGTCTTCCAGAGGCTAGTTGATGTGGTGTATACCATCTTGATCAACCTAGAGTTGTGGTGGTGAGGTGGGTCTCTATCTGTGCAAGTGGACACTGTTGGTCAGGATGTCTCTCAATACTCCATGTCTACAACCTGAGGGCCTCAAGACATCATCTCCATAGTGATCCCACAAAATGGGGATAACTGGAGGCAAGGTCATAATTTTAGACAATGCAATATCAAATGGGTATGATTTATCATTTTCAACTGTCATTGAAGAAAAGCTCTGTTTTATATGTTTATAAAGGAGTCCATATATATGCAGTTCCATGATTAGCATGTTGAAACAATCATGGAACAACACTTAAAAAAGTTGGCCAAATAAAATTAGACCTTGATGACATTCCCCATATAGAATTGAGATAACCAGAGTTAATACCATCAAGTTGAACTATATTCCAGTATATTCTAGTTGAACTTGGCAATATGATGGTTACGTCTAACAATTGGTGATATATTTTTTGATGTTGATAGGTGGATCATCTATTGGTGCCCCTCATGTTTTGTATGCTTGACGTTTTATGGTAACCTGGCATAATCATGGAACAGAATAAATCTTGGCATCAGGTTGAGAAAATAAATGGCAGGCTTGTATCACCGATAACAAACATTTTCCTCTGCATGGTATGGAGAAAATTGAGTCCAATGAAATTCATGGCTGGTTTGACCTCGTTGGATTTTATAAGAAAATTTGCTTGTTCTCTAGCATTGGTGTTGCTTAGACCTCAACTCTGAACCAAAATAGTGTTGTGTATACATCATTGCATGGTGACCATATACAGGGTTGAGGCATACAAATTTTTGATGAGGGTTTTGAACTTTACTGAGGGGATTCTAGAGTATACAACAACATACAAAATAATTCTTTCTTGCAGATTCATGGCACAAAAATTGACAGGAATGAATTTCAAAATAATTATGTCCATCTTGTAGCCTCTTTCAAATGGAAAACAAAGTTGAACACATTATATTGAAAACATGATATTTGAAGGTCGACCTTGTTTGTTTGAGATTTGTGGCGTTTTCATCTCAGAGCCTTAATGGGGTTGGGAGGGGCAAGTTGGTTAGTAGGAATGTGACGATTTATCTATTTTCACCAACACAATATTATTTTCAGAAGTATATCGATCCTCTACCTATTAGAGTGTATGGTTGAGATAACATTTAAATCCATAACCTTTTTTTCCAGCCAATTATTTGTATGGTCTACAACAAATATATTTATAATTACATCAGTAAAGGATAATCTCCTCTTGATTTTCAAAGCTATAGATTGAAATACTCAACAATTCATCACTCATCTGGTTTATGAAGAACCTGGAAATGACAAATTCGCTTTACAAAATAAATTTGAGTTTTTTTTTTCAAGGCTCCTTTTTACAATGAAGTCGTCAACAATGAAGACTTATTCTTGGTATATTTTAAAAGGACTGCAAATTCCACCAAGGGAGTTGGATATTCTTTGTTAAAAGGTAGAAAAACATATCTTTGGAGCTATTTGTGGTCTAGTTACCTCAACATGGAGATAATAAGATGTGGTGTTCCACCCTACAAAAGTCAAAGAACATGTAAATATTCCCTCATACATGCTTTGGGGTCTTGAATTAGACATGTGATATAATGTTGAGGTAGTGAATCAAGGTAATCAAAGCATGTTTGAGGATCCGTGAAAAATATAATCGGTGAAAAATATAGTAATTAAGTTTATTCAAACCCTATATAGTTTTCTCTAAAAACTACAATTTTCACAAAATTCTTTGGGGACTAGAATGCATAGCCTTTAATTTTATTACCAATAAGGCCTCCAATTCTTCTTATCATAAAACCCAAAACCTATCAACCCCTTTCCAGATAAGGTTATCCTCTGGTTTCCCAAATGGAAGAAGTATATAGTAAGCAAAATCAGAGGAAATAACTACCACCATGTCTAACTCACCGAATAAATCATGAGCACCTATATAAGAAGCAATGCCCAAACAGACTATTCCTAGTGTCTTCACCGATATTGAATCTTGTTTTAGACTATTTACAAATTTATGTATAAGAAGGAATCCACTGGATTCATCACCCTCTTCCCGACTGATTTGATTTGAAAAAAATATTGTTTTTTCCTCATTCTTGCACATCTCTCTCCCCCGCACTTATCTATTGTTGGATCAACATAAACAATAGGTGGATCAAGTCAAGGCCAACCAGTGCAATCATTTACATATACATGGGAAAAATTATTCCCATTGAAAGACATGGGAGAAATCAGTGCCATAAACCCTTGATTCGAGGAGATGTGGGAGAAATATTTTCCCTAAATCCTTAATTTGAGGATATGTAGGGCGATTCACTCACCAAAAAAATTGGATTCTAAAAAATCTAGGGGAATTGGAAATTTTTTCATGAAATCGGGAGGGTGAACCCTATTTGCACTAGATTTTCTGATTTTCTTTATGGGACAAATTATCTACCATATATGTTTTTTAATTTAATATTTGGTATACAAATTTTAATTTTCTTAAAAAGCGCTTCAATAAAAAAAATTCCCTTCAAAAATTTAAACCCTAAAATTATCTATGGTTAAATCTTGATGCATGCATTTAAATAAATGGTATCATACTTTTTTTCTTGGGTTAGTAGTGGGGGTACCATAGAGTGGTATCAGAGTCATGGTTGCAACACCAAGCTACATGAGTTTGCTATAGAAAGGCAAAACTTTAGTCTATGTGTAGAATTGGGAATTTTTTTTTGGTTTTGCCTAGAATGAGGAATTGGGGTCAAGCCCCAAGGTTTATATATATATATATATATATATATATATATATATATATATATATATATATATATATATATATATATATAT
>ML787372.1:201211-244903 GCA_009831015.1 Picea engelmannii
AGCTGTCAATAAAGGAGTGTTTCATTGAGGAAAGAAGACCTTTCATCGATACATCGGTGAAGAAAGATCTTCCCAAGTCTCCAAAGTGTCGGTGAAGGAAGAATATCTTTCTATGATATGTCAACGAAGAAAGATATTTCCAAGTTGCTGACATGTCGGTGAAGAAATATATTTCCAAGTCGCTCATATGTCAGTGAAGAAAATAAATCTTGCGTCGAAACGTTGACAAAGAAAGATCTTCCCAAGTTGTCGAAACATCGACGAAGAAAGAAGATATTTCACACTTCTTTGGTGAAGGAAGAACATCCCAAGTCCTCAATACGTCAATGAAGAAAGAATATATTTCATCAAAACATTGACGGAGAAAGATCTTCCTAAGTCGCCAAAAAGTCAATAAAGAAAGAATATCTTTTGTCGATGTTTCAACGAACAAAAATATTCCCAAGTCACCGATATGTCGGCAAAGAAAGAATATCTTTCATTGAAATGTCAGTGAAGAAATATCTTCCCAATTTTTCGAAACGTCGGTGAAGAAATAATATCTTTTGTTGATACGTTGACGAAGAAAGATCTTCCCAACTTGTCGAAACCTCGATGAGGAAAATAGATTCTAGAACTGAAACATAGGTGAAGAATATGCTTTTAGTGCCAAAATGTCAGTGAAGGGGAAATATAATAAATATTCAATAAAGGAAAATAAGAGAAAGAGAAGGAAAGTAAAATAAGAGGAAAGAAGAGAAATAAGAAGAGAAAGAGAGAAGAGGAGAAAGAGGAGGAAATGAAAGGAGAAAATAGAAAAGTTTACAAAAAAATGTTTGGAGAAAAAACTTGTTTTGGCCATAACAAAAGAAGTTTTAATAAGATTCAGATAAAATTTAAGGGGTATGTCCATAGCGAAGATGGCTACAAGAATTCCAGTGAGGGCCACTATCTAATTCTTCTTTAATTTTTCGAAAATCACAAATTAGTGGGTTTTGAAGATCAGAGTTGTGTTTCGTGACCGAGACCTAAGTTAAGGTGAAATTTTTATAGATAGATAAAAAGGCATGCATGCAGATAACCACTTTGTATTTTGGAAAATTTCAAAAGGGTTTGGAGTGGACATGCCGAAATAGTGAAAAATTCACTATTCCCGAGCATTTTTTAGGGATTTCTAAAATCTTCATGGGATGAAAAGGGATCCTAGATCACCAATACAAAAAAGTTTATTTAGTCAACATTTCACCTAATCATTGATCCATACAACTGTCTTGAGGGAGATTTTGTTAGTTTTTCTCCATTTGGGAGATATCCATTTTCGAAAATGTAAAAGGAAAAAATTTCCTAATCTAGATTGACGCAGAAGTTGGATAGAGAATCAAATCCCAAATATGAGAGTTGTTGTGTATTCAAAATTAGGGATACTATCAACTCCTGATATAAATTTTTTCTTGGTTCTTGCCATATTTTATTCTACATGCGGCAAAAGTTAGCCTTCAAGATTTTTGGTATTAGTGAATCAAGTGCAAAAAGAGGCGAAACTATTGATTTCAGAGAGCCATAACTTTCGACTCATAAATGAGATTGAAGCACAAGTACAACCTTCAGAAAGATAATTCAGAAGGAAATATGTTTGAAAGATCATAATTTTTATTATTTTATCAGTACTCTTCTAAAATATCATGGAAAATAAGGGCCTATAGCTTAAAATTAATGACAATTTTACAATATGCTTAACTCTAAAAAAATGTTGCATGCACATTTCTTGTAGAATTAGAGGTACGGGAAAAATATATTTGGTTCTTATATAAGGAATAGAGTTATGGATGATTCCCAAGGATCTCACATTTATGAAGATGAGATGATAGGTTTACATGTTAGCATGGGAATTGCAGAGACCGAGTCCAATGGACATAGAAGTAGGGTGGAGCCGCTGGAGTTGGTTGAAAGTATAAGAATCTTGCAGAAATAAGTGCAGATCTATACAACAAACAATGAAAGGATGATGATAGCTCAAGAGGTTTTTCTAGCATAAAACAAGAAGCTAGTTCAAGTCAAGTAGCAACATCCAGATCTCATGGTAGGAGGGACAACCATGGGGAATATAGGAAATCAAGGAATGTTAGTAGACATCATCATCATTCACCATGACACTTAACAAGAAGAACACATACATGTTTAGGGTTAGAGAGAATCCCCAGTGTGTCCCCTATTAAAAATCAAAGAAGGAGACCTTAGTCAGACATTTTGCAAGGAGAGCTCAGGAAGCTCAATCCACCATCCTTTGATGGAGAGCATAGAAAGTGAGAAGGTTCTAAAGCTTGGTTATTGGGAATGAGAAAATATTTCTAGTTGCATGATTACTCATCAAATGTAGAATCCATAATTGAAATCCACCATCTTCAAGGAAAATAATCTATGATCAACTCAAGCAGGTTAAACACATTGATGAGAAGAGGATCTCATGGGGGAAGTTCAAGAGATATTTCTAATAGAAGTACTTGTCATAGAAATATTATTACAATTTGAACTGAAGTTTGGAAGCATGATAATGGATGGGTATGAGAAGAAATTATTGGAGCTTCTAAGGTACATGGAATTCATCTAGGATGAGAAGGTAAAAATTCATAGGTTCATGTGTGGGTTTCCATCATTTTACAAAAATAAAATCCAATTTGATGAGTCTAGAAATTTGTAAGAATCCATTAGAAAGGATAAGTTATTGTATTAATAGAAAAAAGGAAGGCTAGCTTTCTAAAAGGATTGGTATGATAAGAAGAGAGGAAAGATGGATCAGAGAAAGAAGGGATTCAAGTTTCCTTTCATCAGAATCAACTCTCAAGCACATCATCAAGGGTAGCTATCACAAGGTGAACGTAAAATGATAGATTCCATAGGAGAGAGGACGAGAAAACATCCCATAAAGTCATGGTGATGTGAAGGAGACCACTTGTATAAGGATTGTCCTCACAAGGGAGATATGATGAGGACTATGCACAACAGTGAGGAATATGATACAATGGACGATGTAGCTAGGAGCATGCCAAAGATTTATGCAACCTTGGAAAATAGATGAGCAGACTACCAATCCCACATGATTAAGGTAGAAGTTAAGATTGATAATCATCCCATAGCTATTTTGATTGATTCTGGAGCTAGTCATATCTATATAGATCCAAACATAGTTGAAAGGTTTAAATTGAAGAGATGTAAGGATGAAAAGTATTGGTTGGTTTAGATAGCCACAATAATGAAGAGGAAAATCAATGAACTTATCAAGGATTTCCTAGTAAGAATGGATGGAGTTATCACTAAGAAATATTTAAACATCATACCACTTGGGTCATATTATTTATTAATTGGTATGGATTGGTTGGACAAGCATCATGTTGTCCTAGATTGCTACAACAAGGCTTTCACATGCCTTGATGAGGAAGGGAATTCGAGGATGGTGAAAGGTATTCCAACACCTATATATGTTAGATATATGCCATCATCACATATAAAAATAAGTTTTAGAAAAGGGTGCCAAATGTATGCAGCCCATATGGAAGAGCCAACAAAAGATAAGGAGCCAAGTCTTGAAGACTATATAGTTTTGAAGGAATATGAAGATGTATTCGAGAAGTTTCCAGGATTGGCACCAAAAAGAGATATTGACTTCCCTATTGAATTAATTCTTGGAGCTTCCCCAATGTACAAAACACCCTACAAAATGAGCACACCAGAGATTAACGAGTTGAATATGTAGCTAGAAGAATTGTTGAAGAAAGGGTAGATATGCTCAAGTGTCTCACCTTGGGGGTGCTCTAGTGCTCTTTGTGAAGAAAAAGGATGGAAATATGAGGTTGTGTATCGACTTTAGACATTTGGATAAGGTTACAGGTACCCTCTATTGTGGATCGATGATATTTTTTATAAACTAAAAGGAGCAAGGATATTTTCTGGGATTGACTTGAAGTCACGTTACTCTCAAGTGAGAATCAAAGAATAAGACACCAACACAAAATCATTTTGGACAACATTTGGCCATTATGACTTTGTGGTGGTTCCATTTTTTCTAACAAATGTACCGACTACTTTCATGTTTCTAATGAATGGAGTGTTCAAATATTACCTAGACAAATTTGTCATCGTCTTCTTGGATGATATTCTTATCTACTCCAAGACAAAGGAGGAGCATGAGAAACAATTGAGGATGGTGCTATAGGTGTTGAGAGTGCACCAATTGTATGCCAAGTTTATCAAAGGAAAATCCATTATTTGGGCCACATCGTCTCAGAGGAGGGCATAGTGGTGGACCTTGAAAATATTTAAGCGATAAAAAATTGGCCATTGCCAATGAATGTTTCAAAGGTGAGATACTTTATAGGATTAGCTGGATATTATAGAAGATTCATTGAAGGTTTCTCCAATGTCAGGCATGCGATCACCTCACTGCTGAAAAGGGGATAAAGTTTGAGTGGGATGCCAAGTGTGAAGAGAGTTTCAGGTTGTTGAAGGAATTATTGACCAATGCAGTTATTTTAAATGTTATGGATCTAGATGAGAATTTTGTTTTATGCATAGATACATTCGAGGAAGGGCTTGGTGGAGTTATTACACAAATGGGAATGCAATATGTTATGAGTCAAGGAACCTTAAAGACCATGACATAAGTTATGCTACCCATGACTTAGAGTTGGCATCCATATTTCGTGTCTTAAAAATGTGGAAGAATTATCTCATGGGAAACAAATTTGAGCTGAAGAGAGATCATAATGATCTGAAAAACTTTTTTGAACATCCAACACTGAATGCCATATGGACTAGATGGATGGAATTTCTCAATGAATGTGATTTCAACATCAAGCATATCAAGGGAAAATATAATAAAGTGGTTGATGCACTCAACATGAGGGTGCATGAAATTCATACTACAATCATTAGCATGTGCTGTTCAGATTTAAAAAAAATAGAATTTTGGAAGATGCAACATTAGATTAGCATAATGCAAAAGTTATAGAAGGCTTGTAGTAGGAAAATGTAATGCTGAATTTCAAATATAATAGGAGGGAGGAGGATGGAATCCTCTTGTTCAAGGACAAATTTTATGTTCCTAACACTCTGGAATTGAGAAATATAGTGCTAAACGAAATGTACAATGTACCATATGCTAGAAAGCTAGAATACTAGAAGACAATTGCAGCAATAAGAAGCTAGTATTTCTGGTCTGGAATGAAGAAAGATGTGGCTGATTACATAACCAGGTGCATGGAATGTTAGAAGGTGAAGGATAAACACAAGCATCTGATAGGATTGTTACATCCTTTGTCCATTCCTGAATGGAAATAGAAGGTAGTTACAATAGATTTTATCATCAAGTTGTGAATAAAAACAAGGCATATTGATTCCATCATGGTAGTGGTGGAAAATATTACAAAGGATGCACATTTTATACTGGTGAAAATGACTCACAAGACAACCAATATTGCAAAGATTTACATGAAGGAGATTGCTATGCTACATGGTGTGCCTAAGGAAATAGTGTCAGACAGAGATCCCAAGTTCACTTCTAATTTGGAAGGGGTTGTTTAAGGGATTTGGGACTAACTTGAATATCAATACAACATATTTTCATCCAGAGTTAGATGGGTGGATAGAGAGGACTAACTAAATAATTGAAGAGTTGTTGAGAATGTATGTAATGGACAAGTATTCCAAGTGGAAAGACTACCTTAATCTATTTGAATTTTCTTACAGTTATGGGTACCATGCATCATTGAACATGGGTCTATTTGAAGCTTTGTATGACAAGAAATGCAACATGACAGTAAGATGGGATAACCCATTAGATGAAGAAGTTATTGGGCCATAATTATGAAAGGAAATGGAAGAGTAGATGATAAAAATCAAGTAGAATTTAAAGGTTGCACAGGACAAGAAAAAGAGTTATGAAGATAAAAATATGGCATATATAGAATTCAAAGTGGGCGAACGTATGTTTATAAAAGTAAAGGATAAGAGGAGCTCACTAAGATTGGGAAGTTTCCCAAAGTAGGCAGTAAGATATTGTGGGTCATTTGAAGTTTTAGAGAAGAAAGGACCAGTTGCATACCTGCTTACATTTCCTGCATCCATGAGAATTCATAATTTGATTCATGTGCCTTTATTGAAGAAATATGTGTAACATCCAGTTCCACTAATCACATTTTCATAACACTGTTTATTCTTTGAGGACACTTGCATGCAAGTGATCTGGTTAAAACATGATACAATATGACTATTTGTTTTGGTTTATGAGCTTATGTTATGATTGAATAATAAAAATTGATATGTTATTAATATTGATGTATAGCATTGACAAGTATTATGATGAGGTTTCTTGAGTGTGTAGGAAACGAGACATGATGAGGATGTTGATGGCATCGACAAACTTCCTTGGACTTCAGATTGAGTTAGGGAGTGGACTATTAACTTGGGTTATGAGTAATTGATTTATTACGCATGTGTTATATGATGATTTTAGTTATGGATTTCAGGTTATGCATTATTGATGTTATTTTTGCCAGTGGGTGCAGGAATGGTGACACTTGCTAATCCAAATCACATATGGAGTAGAGGGGTCATACACATATATCAGATGGATGAGGGATTGGTGTGGCAACGTCCTTGTCACAACCTACTAGCACTCTCGCCGTGACCTGAACTGAAGGTTAATGACTACCTTGTTCCTGAGAGGTTCACGATGCCATGAAAACAAACTGAGACATGCACTCATGAGGAATTTTGAGGGATGCGCAATAAGGAAGATTCCTTATTCCTTAGTAAGCCCTTAGTATCACACAAGGTCGACAAGTGGAGTATTGACTCCAAGCGTCAGACAACTTCCAAACCAAGTCAATGGTGAGTGGCACCCTTGGATCACATAGGTGCGTCTTGAAGGGCACATCGCATGACTAAATTACGAGTCAATAAAAATCTAGAAGACCTTAGAAAAATAAAATGAATACTTAGAACTAATAGAAAAGATAATATAAATCAATACAAATTTATAAACTAGAAACATAATGAAAACTAAGTCTAGGTGTTTTGACTAAATAGAGTTATAAAATGGGTTAAGAGAATTTAGAATAAATAACACTAGTAAATGGAGAATAAGAATAAAAATTTATGCATGTGCACAATGTGTGCATGAAGTTAATAAAAATGGATTTTTAAATAAAAAGAAAATTGATTCATTAGAGAATGGGTAGTCAATGTAGAGTTAGAATCCTAATTCAATCTAGACTCTAAATCCTAACTAAGAGAAGAGTCCTAATCAAAATCCAACTGTAAAATAGTTAGGAGACACAATAAAAGAGAAATTGGGGAACTAAGGGACAACTAGGAGAAAATCTAGGAACTAATTGTGGGTGTGAGCGAAAATGCATAATTATTCTAAATTAAAAAGGAATAGACATGTGCAACTTGGGGGGATTGTGACATGTGTTGAGGGTGAATAATATCCATTTTTTATTATAAAAAATTGTTCAATTATGCATGAGCTGACAAATGTCAAGTAAAAATTCTTATAAAAAGAATAGAGAAGTAGGAGGAAAACACCCTATTGTTGGATGAATGAAATGTTGTTGAAATTTCTATTGACTGAGTTTTCTTGTGTGAGTTGGGTTGCAAGCTTGTGCAAGAGGTGGAAGCCTTTCCTTGCGAGGGCAAGCTTGAGCTAGTTTCTGATCTGAATTTGTGTGTGGCCCCTTTGCAGCTCAGGGGGATAAGGGGAAGAAGAGTACCCCTAGCGTTTGTTGGGAGGTACCGATGAAGTCTTGGATTAGCAGGCACAATGAAAGGACATTGCACAAGTTTCTTGTTTACGTTGAAGATCATCTTCGTCAATCAACCATCTTGGTCACAGTATTTTAAGTGTGTATTTATTATTTGAAATCATATTAGAATTTCAATAACCCAATATGCACTGAATATGATCTTATGATCTTGAATGTTGGCAAATAAATATTAATCTTTATTGTACATACATTTTATATATGTATTGTGTTGACGAAGAGGAGTATACTTGACATGTTCACAATAAATTGGTTTATTTTTGTATGAAATTACGAATAGAGATATCTACGACTAATGATGTCCTTGGTTTTACACTGAGTTAATTTTCATAAAAAATGTGTGTAATGGAATATTAAGGTATTTTGATCATGTATTTAAATGTGTGATCTGAGTTAATGTGATATGTAGTAGGATTGTCGACCAATTGTGATTGGATTATAAGTTTTTATGCCCCCCGTCACTTGTTGAGATGATACTTGCAATTAGTTACAAACACAATGTTAGCATTTCTTTGTCAGTTCCGTCTTGATTATATGCTTAGGTTGAATCAATGGCAGTTCCATCTTGATTATATGCTTAGGTTGAATCAATGGAAGTATTATTTTTCAAGACTAAGTCAACCTACTATACAATTCTTCCTGTGTTTTTTTTTTTATCTTGTCCGTGCTTGCAATGCCTTGGAAGTTTTTCTGTGGACCCTGCATTGATGAATTTTAATACTTTAAATTGAACCTCAAACTCACTCGAAAAAAAAAAGGAATTTTTTTTTGATCTAATTCTGTATGTAAGGGAAGACTAGAGACTAATAATCTGCAGGTTATGTGGATCCAAAATCTTAATACTGTTCATCGTCGCTCTGTTTTGAATGATGCCAAAACTAGTGGGCGTGTCCTTCATCCGGAAACTCACTTAAACATTCGATTATCCCAGGAAAATCTCTTCATTTCATCTCCGCAATCATAATGAGAACAATATGTACTATTGTATTTCTGCAAAAGTATGCCCCTCACTATTTATCCTTACATCGTTTTCACCGCTTGTGTAGGTTCGACAAAAAAAAAGGGGATAAATTGGTAAAACTAATAGATTGCTTATATGTTTAGACATACACCATACACAACACAACAATGTTCCCTAGAACATAGATCTCTGTCTCGGCTTACCAAAACCTTCCATTGATTTTTTGCCAACCTAACCAACTTCTCATAGAGTACATTGCCTCTAAAGAAATTCGAATATCATGATGATTTCTACTTTAAACTAGATAAATATGGATCTTTTCCTTGTCTCATCTAATATTCCTTCTGGATTGAAACCAGAGACCCCGAGTGATTTTCTTCTTGCAAGGAATCTAGGATTATAGGAAGCTCCTTCAGAAACCCTTTCTTTTTTTATGTTTTTGGTATCCTGGAAGACAACTAATTCAAGTTTTACCTTTGAAGTTAAAACCATAGACTTCCGTAGTTAATCAAACTTGGCGGTACTTTGTATCACGTTGAGAGTGGGCACTTGGCGCGTAACTGTAGTTTGACTCAGTGGTAATTGTTAGCTATTGTAATTGGTAGTTGTTTGAGTACGGTGGAATTAAATACATATTCTAGGAGCAGCGTATAACTACAGTTATATCCATCAGTAGATAACAATTGATTTAATTTAATCCACAACTGACGGATCTACAATGATTTATCTTGAAGTAAGAATAGAATGAATGATCGATTGGTGGTTAATCCTTGTTTCAATATGACTCGAGTTAGGTCCATTATCATTGCGTAGTCGTTGTGGTAGTTTATCAATTTGTTAATAGCATGTGGTACTGGAATTTACATAGTTTTCCTCCATAAGGAGTTGAAACTTAAATTAGTTAGCTTAACACTAAGAGCTTGAATAGGTTAATTAAATTTTTATAAGTGATGCAATGCTTAGTGAATTGATTTACGTATTGTTAATTATGAGAATATTCTCGACTTGCGATTTTTGACACAAGGGTTAGGGTGTTAGCGCTCAGTTTAATAAATATAGCATAAACTATTTGAATCTAAATGTTAGATATTTACAAAGTTTCACAAATTTGAAATTGTATTTGGACAAACGAAAAAAATTAATTTAAATGATGATTATTGAGGTTGTACTTAGTGGTTGAAATTTTTAGCCTATGAGCTTTTACTTACATGTACTCATTCTTATAAACACTTAATTTTTTTTGTAGTGACCAACGTGGGGGTTGTTACATTCTACTTGATGGAATTCTTTAGATAGGAATAACACCTAAAAGTTCATGACAAGTCAAATTGGTATGGCATAGATTAAGTATTACTATTTACATGTTATTTTAATGATGAAATTATTTGTTTTATGTGTAAGTTAACCTATATAAAAAAAATAATAAATATATGAATATAAATACAATGATACTTTTGTTTTTTTCATCTACTCTTGTTGTTCAATAGCTGGAGGGTCGTTACAATATGTGCTTGAGCTTAACCATGTGATTGATTGAACTGTGATCCAAGTGGAGCACGAAGGGGACTTTTGGGTGGAGTTGGTGGACATATTGGACCATAAATTCAAAGTGATTACGAACAAAGACATCGGTCTGGTAAAGGTCCAATGGACCTACTACGGTCTTGAATATGTCATGTGGGATCATAAGGAGACCATGTGCGAGGAGTACCTGTAAATTTTTTAAAATTTTGAAGAAACTTTAATGTACATTTGTATATAAGTGTGCAAGACTCCATTTTGGCACTAGGAGTTTCTGGTGCCACATCTAAGATAATTCCTATCTGATATATACTGAAGCCTTAGAAGGGAAGTGGTACAACCTAAGGGAATGTGGTGTAGAGAATGGGGTACACTTCCTTGGGTTGTGTAGGTTGCAGGGAACACCAGATTGTTGTTTGGAATTGCCACAGGAGTTGTGAACTTGCAAAAGTATCAACTACTATGATGTAAATTTTTTACATGTATACCGCTATGGTAATGTGCACCGAGGACATAGAAAATTGTAGGGAGAGGGGAATGTAGCATCCCTATTTTTAATCCCCAGTTTAATAATGTAATGGAAATATGATGTACAACCATGGGCCCAACTATGTAATATTTAAATATTGTACATCGTAATAACAAAAAAAATGTAACATTGACTGCAGATGGATACAGACAAAGTAATAGGGGCTAAGTTTCCACAAGAGAGCGGGGTCCAAGGGGTCCAAGGGGGAAATATTCATGGGTATTAATCCCAAACCACCTTTCCTAAAACTGTTATTGTGTATGAACCTTCTGATTCCTTTTGAGTGTATCAAAGCCCTAATCATTAAACACATGTAAGAGGGTGGGTGTGAAAAGTCACTTTACGTAGTTGATGAGAGAATGGGGGATGAGTACAATCAACATTGGGGAATGTGAGAGTCAAATTTCATGGGTAAAAGGGAAATTAGAATGGGTAGTGTAGGAAATTCGTAAATGTAGTTTTTGGAGCAGCAAGATTGTAATATCCCCCGGTAGTGCCCCAATTATATTATGAATTGTAATCATGTTTATGAATTGTAATCATGTTTTGTAGGTTGGTGAGCCGAGTATTGATAAGCTGGTGGGTTTATGTGTTTATTAGGCCGGAGAGCCTAAGTGTTAAGGCTAGGAGCCTAATTTTGTATATGTAATTATGCAGATCATTAATATAATATATAAACATCGCTGCGTGTCGACCGACCACRAAGAAAGAGTGATGGGGAACTAAGATTCCRCAATATGGGTAAGGGAGAGGGSGCTGAGAGGTAGGAAGAGGGGCTAATCTTGAGGGATTAATTCCTTAGGAATAATAATTTATTATTATTCCAAAGTGGTGTGAAAGGTATGTTTTTATCCTAAGTCCTGGGAGAGACAACGCATTCAACCCCAACGTGTGCAAAMGGRAACACATACTTGATGGAGTGCATGCAGCTTCAAGGGTGACATGTGTCGTCCTAGGCACATGAAATTTAACCCAAGAATTGAGTTGTGATGGGGGTTTGTCCTCCATTYCGCCGTCRGTTATATGAACCGTGTTGCCTCTGYGTCTAATCGTTGCATACCTCACGTAGCTCTTAAACCCGAAATCATGAGACCTCTGTGATCGACTGGTGTATTCCCATGAATTTCGTCTGGTCTCTGTGTTTGGCCTCCATCATCGACCTGTGCATAATTTTATTGTCACACATCCTGAAACCGGTATTCTGTGGACTGAGCCGTGTCTCCTGTGTGTCCTATGAACCCAATTTATCCACACTGCAAATACGAGTTCGTGATTAACTGTTTGGGTTGCTGTCTTCTGTGAAACCTGAGCATAACCTAATTGTCTATGCCATGTGCGTTATAACTGTGGGATGTTGTGGCCACACAGTCCCTTGTCTAAGGGTGATTGGCTACCATCATCCATTCCTTGCTGAGCCTTGTTGTCCTCCTTGTGCTGGAACAAAGCTGAAGAAGCAGGATGCCAGGCCTATGTGCAACACTCTCTCCAGGTGAGAGAGGTGGTTGTGGTTGAATAAGCAGGTTGTCAGGCCTATGAGCGACTCTCTCCAGGTGAGAAAGTGCACGGAGGAAGTGAGAACTCCTAGAAGGAGTCCTGTAGCTGCCATAGAGCTTGGAGAATTCCAGTCCGATATGTTGCTGAAGCCCAATGCAAGGGAAGTTTAGCAGCCGAAGGATTGTCTTGGTGACAATGAAGGTGTATACTTCTGGGGTGGAACATGCATGTGGGGAATGAGAGTCCGTGAGAAGTGGGCATAAGTGGATCCTGGGAGATAATCCCTCCTCATAAACTGTTTGTCTTCCATTGACCTTGCCTAGCCTAGGATTCCCTTGCCTGATGGAGCTTAGTCCCAGCTCGGGGGTGAGCTATTGTTGAGAGAGATGAGCAGCGGCGTTTAAGGCTGGGAGGTTCGTGGAAGGTATGCATGCAGTTGGTGGTGTATTACAATTTCAAAGATAAGTATCATTATGTGTTTTAATTCTGTACTTAATTAAAATGCATGTTTTGTGATACTTGTAATATTATCATGTATTTCGTTGCTAGTTTGAATTGCTGTTAATTCTGTTTAAGTCTGTATGACAGCAGTAAATCCATGTCAAATGTCTTAATTTGATTTAATGCTTATTCTTTATAAATAATGCATTTTATATATTTAAGTATGAGAATGTTTCCATGAAGTAGTGTTTCTCGGCAAGTGGGTTGATGGTCGGGGACATTACAATATGGTATCAGAGATTTAAAGACTAAGTTAAGGTTGTGTAGGTGGCATTGCATGGCCTATTGGTGGTCGGGGATGTTACAATATGGTACCAAATCCATGTTTTCAATGCTGAGCCTGGATGGGCCGGATAAGTGGTCTTTGGACCCAAGGTTTCGAGCGGAAATGGTGTTCGGAGGAACCAATTTTGAACCTTAGATTGTTTCTGAGTGCCAAGGGGTTACATTGGCCGTGTTACGAAGCTCAGGAGGAGTAGCGGTAGAATAAAACATTAACCGGCATGGTATTTGATCACAGAGAGGGAGCGCTCAACACTTGGGGTGTTGGAGCCATAGAATATGTTCGGACGGAAGGGAAATTTAGTATGACCGTCAGATCTGGAGAAGGTACAGGAGGGTTATCCTGGAAGCCCTTCGAAGTTCAAAAATTGGGAGAAGCAGGGTGCATGGAGGCATAAATGCCCGAAACCCGAAACCCTGAAGTCCCGAGGGAGATCTACACCATAGATTTAGAGAAAAGAGCTTGACTTTTGGATCAAGCAGAAGAGAAGATTGTAATTTCGGGAGTTCGGCTGTCGGGAGAAGTGGAATGTGTCGTTTCACAAACTCCCGAAGTTTGATGTTCCGAAGCGAAAGGGTAGATGTAGTGGGGCTGGATGATGTCGCTAGTATTCTGCCATGTGGCATCCTGTGTGAGCAGGGTTAGTGGGACCTAATTTTACGTAACGTAGTTAAGGTTCGGAGGACCCACAACGACGTTGATCACGATACATCAAGATCAACAGCTAGGAGACATTGCGGGGACCCAAGTTGCATGGAAGATAATTATCCAAGGCGGTCCTACAATCCAAACCGTGGTTTCACTGAGGGGTTACGTGTCAATGTCATGAGAATTGCAGAATGAAGGGCAGGTTAATCCAAAACCACCGTTGCATGCCCCCACAATTGGGAAAATGTTAAGTGATGTAAGGTAATGACGTCACCTAAGGTAACGTGGAATTGTTCGGGGTGTGCGGATGTGAAATCTTATGAAGTCTCGAAGTACTGGAACTCAGACGCCTGGGGTTCCACAACGAGTGTTAACCGTTGGATGCTGGGTAGACGTGGACGGTTGATCCTCCCTACGTTGCGAGTTTGTTAGTTCAGAATTCAGGAAGTTGTTGTGAAGTGCTTTGAAACCTCCCGAAACGCAAAGTCGCGAAGCGCCCTTTTTTCTAAGCAAGTGGTCACGACCCGCGATCACGTGGGTTGGGGATTACGAGATAAGGGGATAGAGCCCAAAGGATTGTTACAGAGCCGAGCAGAGCTTGGAAAATTCATGAAATCTGAACATTTTCTTAATTCAGATTTTTTTATGAATGCTGTGGGATTTTTTAAGGAATAATGGCCTGAAAAATTCCGGTTGTCTGCACATTGTGTTTTCAGAAGTTTAGCAAGTTCCAGAACTGAGTAGAATTGCCACTGAGTGAAAAAGAAATGGAAGAGACACATAATGCTTCCAATTCAGAGAACAAAGCTAAAGGGATGGATGTTCATTTGGGAGTTGAAGGGTCGAACTCCAATGGGCATGGAGAAGAGATAGATAAGGAAGGGCATATGATGAAATTCATTGAAAAATTGCAGAAAGATGCCCAAACTCACCAAACAGATAGCTGAAAGCTCAGGAAAGCTCGGGATAAACAAGGTGAATTCAACTTAAATTTGATGAAGAGTCTGGAGATAATAGAAAAGAAGTTGGACTAGGAGAGATACTCGATCAAAACTGAGAGTCACCCGATTTCTGAGGGAAGAAGATCAAGGAGTGTTGGTAAACACCATCATCACTCCCTAGGTCACTCCAAGAGGAGGGAACACAATAGTTCAAGCCCATCTCCTACTAGAAAGCACAAGAGATCTGGAGTGGATGAACTGAAGGGAGAACTGAACAAGATTAAGCCTCCAATGTTTGATGGAGAACATAAGAAGGAGGAAGATGCCAAGACATGGTTGCTTGGCATGAGGAAATATTTCCAACTGTATAATTATTCCTCTCATGCAGAAGGAATAATTGCAATGTATCAACTGAAAGGAAAGGCATCCATGTGGTGGGATAAGCTTGTGCAGGTGAAACACATTAGAGAGAAAGATATCACTTGGAAAGAATTGAAGAGATATTTCGAGAAGAAATACTTGACTAAAAGATATTATGACAGAAAGATGAAAGAGTTCTTTGAACTCAAGCTGGGCAACATGACCATTGATGAATACGAACGCAATTTTTTGGATTTACTGAAGTATGTTCCGTTCATCAAGGATGAGACTGTCAAGATTCAAAGGTATATGAGTGGAATTCCACCTTCCATTGGGGACATGATCCAGTATGATGACCCAAAAACTATGGAATAAATGATAAGAATAGCGAAATGCTTATATGAGAAGCAAAGAGAGAAGCTTACTTTCCGGAAGGCTTGGGAAGACAAGAATAAATTCAAGATGGATCAGAGGAAGAAGGGAACTAAGCCACCCTTTTTCAGAAATAGTCCTCAAGGACAACCATCTCTTAGAGAGCCCAGGAAGGTTGAAGTAGGTGGGCAAATGCCAAGACCACCACCTATGGAATGTTGGGGTTGTAAAGAAAACCATAAATACAGAGATTGCCCCCCAAAAAATGATAAAATGAGAGTTGTCCACAATGTACAACAGGCTGAAACAGTGGAGGACATGGGCAGTAGAATGCCAAGGATATATGCATCCCTGGACAACAAGCAAGCTGAATATCAATCGCACATGATTGAAGTGGAAGGTATGATTAACAACCAACCATTTACTATTTTAATTGATTCAGGGGCTAGCCATAATTAAATAGATCCTAGAGTGGTGGAAATTTTGCATTTGTCGAGAAGAAAACATGAAAAGTCTTGGTTAGTGCAACTGGCTATAGGAACTAGGAGGAAGGTCACTGAGTTGGTTAAGTCCTGTCCTGTGGACATGAATGGATTGCGCACAAAGGATGAATTGAATGTTATGCCTTTAGGTTCTTATGACTGTCTAATTGGGATGGAATGGTTGGACCAACACCATGCCATATTGGACTGTCGTAATAAGGCATTCACTTTCCTGGATGAGGAAGAGAATCAGAGAGAAGTCCAAGGAATTCCCAGAGCTGTTGCTATCAGAGAAATCTCAACAATGCAGCTGAAGAAGTGCTACATAAAAGGATGTCAATTATTTGCAGCCCATGTGGAGGAAACACCTAAGGATAAGGTGTCTAATATTGGAGATCATGTGGTACTAAAAGAGTTTGAAGATGTATTTCAGGAGGTACCCAGACTACCCCTGAAGAGAGATATTGATTTCTCTGTAAAATTGATGCTTGTAGCAGCTCCAGTGTCAAAAGCTCCTTACAGAATGAGTACACCAGAGCTAAAAGAATTGCAATTGCAGCTTGAAGAGATTTTGAATAAGGGGTATATACGCCCAAGTGTGTCACCTTGGGGTGCCCCGGTCCTCTTCATGAAGAAGAAGGATGGGACGCTGAGATTGTGTATCGATTTCAGACAATTGAACAAAGTAACTATAAAGAACAAATATCCTTTGCCGAGGATTAATGACCTCTTCGATCAGTTAAAGGATGCAAAGATATTTTCAAATATAGATCTCAGGTCGAGATATCACCAGGTAAGGATAAATGATGAATACATCAACAAGACCACCTTCAGAACAAGGTATGGTCATTATGAATTCACAGTGGTGCCTTTTGGGTTGTCAAACACACCCGTTGTTTGTATGTGCCTGATGAATGGTGTATTCAGAGACTATCTAGACAATTTTGTCATAGTCTTCTTGGATGAAATTATGGTGTATTCCAAGTCAGAGGAAGAGCATGAAAAAAATATTAGGATGGTGTTGCAGGTGATAAGAGAGCACCAACTATATGCCAAGTTGAGAAAGTGCTCGTTTTATTAGGAGCAGATCCATTACTTGGGGCATATTATTTCGAAGGAAGGGATAGTTGTAGATCCTAAGAAGATTGAGGCCATCAAAGAATGGTCAACGCCAAAGAACGTGACATACATCAGATCCTTTATGGGTCTAGCTGGTTATTACAAAAGGTTTATCGCATGGTTCTCGAGGATATCTCACCCTATCAATTCCTTGCAAATGAAGGAGAAGAAGTTTTAGTGGATAGAGGATTGTTAGAGAAGCTTCCAACAATTGAAGCAACTGTTAACCAGTACTCCAATCCTAAGGATCATAGATCCAAATGAATATTCTATGGTAGGCATAGATGCATGCAAAGAAGGACTGGGAGGAGTCCTCAGTCAGAATGGATTCGTAATCTGTTATGAATCTAGAAAGTTGAAAGAGCATGAAAGGAACTATGCAACTCATGATTTGGAGTTGGCATCCATAGTACACGCTCTAAAGAAATGGAGACATTACCTCATGGGAAGGAGGTTCAAACTAAGAATAGGCTGTAATTGATCTAAAAATATGACGAAGACTTGATAAACTTGATTAAATTAAATTGCAAGTGAAATGTTATGTGTTTAAAGCAACCGGATCATTTTTCAACACATAAGAAAGGATTACTTATGTAGAAATAAACATAGACAGCATCATAAATCATTGAACATCAGACATAAACACATCAACTTGATAAAGGAGTTCACCCCACTCCGGGCTACATCTCCTGGTCCAGCCTCCAAATGGATCTTTTATATTAAATTGCTCAAAGTGCTTAAAAACAAGTCTTACAGTGTTCAAATCAACAAAATGACTGCTCCAATGGCTCCGCAGTGTCCCAAAACCCCTGTCTAGGCTCTGACGGCACCTGAAACGGTCGAAAACTGAAGAAGATAGCCTCCTTGAAGTCTCCCCTTCTTCTTTGTTGTCTCTGGTTCTACAATCTGCACCCCTGTTCTCCAAACCTGACACACACGCTCATTTAAGCAGAAAAACCAAGACCCGTACGCAACCGCACACCGGTCCAAACCGTAGAACGGTTAGGGCACCTCCAGCCCCCAACCGCCTCGGCATTTGGTCATATGCTCATACAACCACAGGCTGGGCGCAAAAGTCGTTGGCCCGTTCAAAAACCGTGCCAACGGACTTAACCGTGCATTAAACAATTGTATTACATAACATAAACCCCGCGCAATAAATATTATGGGTCGCGGGTTCAAAACCACGCGCCAACACCCATATATATTACAATATATAAACAATATTTGCGCGCCTTTTTAAATACACCGGTCATGTAAATGTAATATATGTTACATATATAAAACATTGCAATAAATTGCAATGCAATACGCCAGCAGTCGGAGCCCCCGGTCACATATGTGGTCATATATATCACAATAAAACCAAGGGTCGGGGCTTAAGCCCCGGCCCGTGCCCTTTTCCGCTATACCACATATCCAAACTTAAATACAATTACATTGGATTGTATAACAAGGAACAAAAGCGGGTGAATTGGCTAGCGCATGGTTGTTAGGTCTTTCATAGAGTGGGAGGTCCCGGGGTCGAACCCCGCGGACTCCCACATAAAATTTTTAACATAACAACTAGTGACCAATCGATGAGGGCCACGTGGCACCCAGGCATTGGGCCACGTGCCCTTTTGTCATTTGCTGCCAATGTGACACGTGTCATCACATGATTCATCAACGAACAACCAACCACCAATCGCCACGTCATCAAACTACCACGTCAGCATAAGGTACAGCCCTCCACGTGGCCGTACAGACTGTACAGACAGGTACAGTCAGCGTCCAAAATTTTCCCTGTTTGACTTGGCGGTCAAATCACAATATCTCCTCCATACAGACTCCATTCGCGAAAATAAATATACCGCCGGAATCAGGAAAACGAGACAGACGCAATGACACTGTTTTCGTCTCAATCCGAGCACTTTGAAAATTGAGCAAATTTTGATCCCCTGATCAGTAATGGTCTAAAGTACTTGTTTGATCAGCCAACCTTGAATGCTATACATAGTAGGTGGTTAGAGTTTCTCTATGAGTACGGTTTTGATATCAAGCATATCAAAGGGACGAAAAATAAAGTGGCTGATGCACTCAGCAGGAGAGTGCATGAATTTCATGCTACAACCATTAGCATGTACCAAACTGATATTAAAAGCAGAATTTTGGAGGCTGCAAATACATATTTGCAGTACAGGGATTTGGAAGCAAAGCTACAACAAGGTAAGACGTCACACAAAGTGGATATTTATAAATTGGAAACTGATGGAATACTTCTATACACGAACATAATTTATGTACCTAATGTCTAGGATTTGAAACTTGCGATTTTGCATGAAATGCATAATGTGCCTTATGCAAGGCACCCTAGATATCAGAAAATTGTGGCAGCAGTCAAGAGCCATTACTTTTGGCTAGGTATGAAGAAATAGATTGCATAATACATCGCTAGATGTATGGAGTGCCAGAAGGTTAAAGATGAGCACAGACACCCAACAGGGTTGCTTCAACCTTTAACCATTCCTGAGTGGAAGTGGGAATTGGTGATAATAGATTTCATCACAGGATTGCACAGAACATGCAAGAAACATGATTCAATCGTGGTGGTAGTGGACAAGCTTACGAAAGCTGCCCATTTCATTCCGTTAAAGACTACTCACAAGGAAGCGGATGTTGCTGATATTTTTATGAGGGAAGTGGTACGGTTGCATGAAATTCCCAAGACAATTGTGTCTGACATAGACCCAAAATTTACTTCAAATTTTTGGAAAGGGTTATTCAAGGGGTTTGAAACGAATCTAAACTTCAGTACAACTTATCATCCTGAGTCCGATGGGAAGACAGAGCCGGTGAATCGAGTGATAGAAGACATAATAAGGATGTATGTGATGGACAAACGATCTAAATGGGAAGACTACCTACACTTGGTAGAATTCGCCTACAACAATGGGTATCAAGCATCATTGAAGATGAGCCCATTTGAAGCACTTTATGGCAGAAAGTGCATTACTCCAGTGAGATGGGATAATCCAGTTGATAGGGCAGTAGTTGGGCCAAAGTTTCTCAAGGAAATGGAAGAACAGATGCTAAAAATTAAGCAGAATTTGAAAGCTGCCCAAGATAGGCAGAAAAATTATGTTGATAAGAACAGAACCCACATAGAGTTTAAAGTGGGTGACCATGTTTTCCTGAAAGTAAAAGCCAATAGAAGTTCCCTGAAGCTGGGAAATTGCACCAAGTTGGCAGCCAGATTTTGTGGGCCATTTGAAATCCTAGAAAGGATTGGGCCAGTTGCATATATGCTTGCATTACCTGCATCCATCACTGTACATAATGTATTTCATGTTTCATTGCTTAAGAAATATATAGCTGATGCTAATCATGTTATCGATTGGAATGTGATTTAGGTGGAGCAAGAAGGTGTCTTGCAAGTGCATCTGGTGCATATATTGGACCGGAAAAGAAAACAACTCCGAAATCGATCCATAGGGCTTGTAAAGGTCCAGTGGACCTGGTACGGTCCTGAGGAGGTGACATGGGAGCGTGAGGATTATATGCGGGAAGAATACCCGCATATTTTTGAATATTTTGAAAAGCTTGATGATGCTGTGCAAAGAGTTGCACCGAGGACAATGAAAAAATAAGGGGAGGGGATTGTAATACCCCCCGGTAGTGCCCCAGTTATATTATGAATTGTAATCATGTTTATGAATTGTTATCATGTTTTGTAGGCTGGTGAGCTGAGTATTGATAAGTTGGTGGGCTTATGTGTTTATTAGGCCGAAGAAAGTGTTAAGGACAGGAGCTTGATTTTGTATATGTAATTATGCATATCATTAATATAATATATAAACATTACTGCGTGCCGACCGACCACGAAGAAAGAGTGATGGGGGACTAAGATTCCATAGTATGGGTAAGGGAGAGGGGGATGAGAGGAAGGAAGAGGGGCTAATATTGATGGCTTAAGTCCTTACGAATAATAATTTATTATTATTCCAAAGTGGTGTGAAAGGTATGTTTTTATACTAAGTCCTGGGAGATGCAATGCATGCAGCCCCAACATGTGAAAAAGGGAATGCATACTTGATGGAGTGCATGCAGCTTCATGGGTGACATGTGTCGGCCCAGGCACATGCAATTTAACCCAAGAATTGAGCTATGATGGGGGTTCGTCCTCAATTATTCCATCGGTTGTCTGAACTGTGTTGCCTCTGCGTCTGATCGCTGCATACCTCACGTAGCTATGAAACCTGAAATCGCGAGACCCTGTGATTGACTGGTGTATTCCCATGAATTCTGTCTGGTCTCTGTGTTTGGACTCCATCATCAACCTCTGCATAATTTTCTTGTCACACATCCTGAAACCGGTAATCCGTGGACTAAGCCGTGTCTCCTGTGTGTCATGTGAACCCAATTTATCCACACTGCAAATCCGAGTTCGTGCTTAACTGTTTGGGTTGCTGTCTTCTATGAAATCTAAGCATACCGTAATTGTCTATGTCATGTGCATTATAACTGTGGGCTATTGTGGCCACATAGTCCCTTGGCTGAGTGTGATTAGCTACCATCATTCATTCCTTGATGAACGTTGTTGTCCTCCTTGTGTTGGAACAGATCTGAAGAAGTAGGATGTCAGGATTATGTGTAACACTCTCTCCAGGTGAGAGAGGTGGTTGTGGTTGAAGAAGCAAGTTTTCAGGCATGTGAGAGACTCTCTCCAGGTGAGAGAGTGCGCCGAGTAAGTGAGAACTCCTGGAAGGAGTCCTGTAGCTGCCACATAGCTCGAAGAATTCCGATCCGGTCTATTGCTGAAACCCAAGGCAAGGGAGTTTTAGTAGCCGAAGGACTGTCTTGGTGACAATGAAAGTGTATACTCCTAGAGTGGAACATGCATGTGGGGAATGAGATTCTGTGAGCAATGGGCATAAGTGGCTTCTGGGAGAGAATCCCTCCTCATAAAATATGTGTCTTTGGTTGAGCTTGCCTAGCCTAAGATTCCCTTTCCTGATGGAACTTAGTCCTAGCTCGGGGGTGAGATACTACTGAGAGTGATGAGAAGCGCATTCTAAGGCTGGGAGGTTCGTGGAAGGTCTGCATGCAGTTGGTGGTGTATTACAGTTTCAAAGATAAGTATCATTATGTGTTTTAATTTTGTACTTAATTAAAATGCATGTTCTGTGATACTTGTAATATTATCATGTATTCCGTTGCTAGTTTGAATTGCTGTTAATTCTGTAAGTCTGTATGACATCAGTAAATCCATGTCAAATGTATTAATTTTATTTAATGAATATTATTTATAAATAATGCATGTTATTTATTTAAGTATGAGAATGTTTCCGCGAAGTAGCATTTCCCGGCAAGTGGGTTGATGGCCGGGGACATTACAATATGGTATCAGAGCTTTAAAGGCTAAGTTACAGTTGTGTAGGTGGCATTGCCCGAACTGTTGGTGGCTGGGGATGTTACAAAGAGAGTGGAGAGTGCTGGAGCTTGAAGACATCCATAGTGGGAATGTGTGGTAGCTTGTGGGAACCGTGAATGCTTGAAGAAGCATGCTATAATTATTGTAGAGTGAGATTTCTATGTGATAAATTACCCTAGAATAATGATCTTGTTGTTGTGTGTTTTCTTGTGGTAGCTAGCAACCCTAGAGTCCCCATCAAGAGAGATTCCTAGCCAACATGTGCTGGATCCCTAGAGAGAAGTGGGAAAGCCTAAGGGATTGTGTGTATTGAATGGGGATCCCATTCCTTGGGTTGTGCAGGTTGAGAGGAAGAGAGATGGTGGATTGGGATGACTATAGGAAAATCATCTTGATGTGGGTTATATTGTGTTGTGAGTGGACAATAGAGAGACACCCTCTCCTTTTGGATTCATATCCATAGATCGGGGGTGATTTGATACTAAGATTTGAACTAGAAAATATACATTTGGGTAGAATTGCCATCCTCTGTAGCTGGGTGCACATCTGTTGATAAAAGATAAGTGTTTTCATTTATGTTTTATAATTTAAATTATGGATTTTATTTGTTGTGTGTTTACTATGAGTTTTAAGAAGTTATATGTTGTTGTGTGAATGTTAATTCAACTACATTCATGTTTTAAAAACGTTATTAGTTGCATGTTAAATCTTGATGCATGCATTTAGCTAAATGGTATCATAAATTGTTTTTTGGGTTAGTAGTGGGGGCACTACAATTTCAATAGTGAACATGTGATATTTGAGTTGATAGTCCCCCATTTGAAATTTTTCATTCTCACACTTGACACCACATTTCATCATACCTCGATTGACTATCATAATTTGAAAATTATGCACCATATGGACAAAACAATGGGTTTCTTCAAAAACTCTATGATGTATAAAATTGTGGGTGTTGTCACTATCAATAAAAATAATCAAATTTTAGTGCTTGATGTAGCCAATCAACTTTAATGTCTAGGGAGATAAACAAATTCATAAATAATGGAGGCAAATTTGGGGTTCCTCACAAGGAGGCTCTATGGCAGTGCCTTCCTAAGGAGGACGAGTAGTCTTTTTTAAATCCAACTCAATAGTGTCTTTTTTGGAAATGTATTTAGGCAGGTCTAAGTGGGCCACATCAATTTGAAATAATTTATGTTCTTTATATTCTTTTCCTTTAATATACCTTATAACAACATTTGAGGCACTAGAATTCCATGATTTCTTCTTGGGTCAATTTGTGGACTCTCAAGGGATAATAAGGTAGGGGGTTGTTGTAGGTGCCACGAGGGGCACAAATAAATGGTGTTTTTTCATTTGTACATTAGCCACCACCTATTCTTTTATATCTCATTGATAATCCTCCAATCAAGTTGATGGGTGAGAAATCGAGACCCATAGTTGAATATCCTCCTTCAAACCACTGATACAAAAATGTTTTTTTTTTTTTTTAATTTGTGCATTATCCATCGCTTGTGTTTCTCTAGATAATTTATAATCCTCCAATCAAGTTTATGGGTGAGAAATCAAGACCTATTCTTGAATTTACTCCTTCATACCACTAATTTAACATTCTTTAAAAAATAATCGATCATGCCTTCTATATGGATTATCAATTACATGAATGTTTCCATGAAATCCTTTTCTATGTTTTGACACAACTTGGTCAACCTACCAAAATAGTGAGTGTCTATTTCAAAATGAACATAGATGTTTTGACAAACCAAGTACATGCAATGTACCCCATATATAGATTTTGATGTCATTTCCACCACTTCCAACATTCTCAATCCAAGTATAACACACCCATTGGAATTTTCATCAAGTTATCAAGAATAACTTAGAGGTAGAAGTAATGTTCAATATGAGTAACCCATATTTTGGGATCAGAACTATCAAACTTGTTCACAACTACTTTTGGATATTAGTGCCACATATGGTTATCCTAATGGGGTGATCTATTGTGATGGTCTCCATATGTGGAGGATTCCATAGTTGGTGGATCCATGTGATTCTCTTGCCAATTGATCCCATGGGGTAGGAAGTGGGTTTTCAATAGATTAATTTGTTCTTGCATGTTTGTGAGTGGATTCACGTTACATTATATGGATTCAATATTGGAAACTTGTGTGTTGATAATTAAGCTGATTTTAGAAATATCAATGTCACACTAATTATACCAGTTGTTCAATTGGGTGATTTTTTTTTATCCATGACCATGTTTCGAGTGGCCTGCATGGAGTCCTTGGGTCCAACAAAAGGGTTAGGAAAGATTTATATCAATGTGATCAATTTTGTGCTAGTTTGAGTTATGTCACCCACAATGTTATGGGTGGGTCCACCAAAAAAGGTGTTACTTAAGAGTAATACCAATGAAATCAATGTTGTGCAAAGAATATTTTAAGATAGGCCTCCCACAATGGTACACACTAGTCCCATAATTATTTTTTAAAAATAAATCCTGGTAGGAATATTACCCCTGTCTAATTATCACTGTGCTAGTGGAATTGACAGATTCTTGATATTCCTGTAAAATTATTTTTTCATCTACCCATTCTAGAGACGATATGGTTTTCAAGGTCATACAGATAAAGGAATGTCAAGCTCTATAACTCTTTGATATACTTGATGGTTTCCAAAATAATACTCCACTAAATATTTCATGGTACCAACTAGGGAGGATAGACCATACCCTTAACCATACTACTCAATTCCCTAGTACACAAGAGCGATCTCCCCAAGTGTCGTTCTCAATATGTTATAGCAAAAGGATGATCGAGGGTATTATGTAAGGCTAGTCTCAGGTGCACCTAGAGGTATTTTGATATACTCAAAGGTACATTGAAGATAAATTATTTAGGAAACATTTTCTAATGTAGTGCTACTTGAAGGGGTACCATTATAGGTATACATGAGTATCTAGTGAGGGTGACTCCACTTGTATTCCTTATGTGTATTTGTGTTTAAAGAAGTTGTACCACGTCTCTAGCCTAAAAAACAAAATCTAAAATTTGAATTCATGGTGACACAAGAAAGATATCTAATACGACTTGTAATGTACTTAACCAATGGAAATAATGATTATTGAGCAATTATTCAAGAAATATGAACTGCAAAAAAGTAAATACGAGAGACAATAATATATAACCTACATAATATAACCCTTCTATTGATAATCCACAAAAGAGAGTGAAATGTACACATTCATATTTGAGGAAGAAACCTCCTTTGAGAAGAGATGCAATACAATAACAACACTCAATGCAACATTCCATAACCTACTAGCTCTATAAACAGTTTCTCCCCAACTACTTGTGGTCCCATCACTAATGAGTACCAACCACTTACTGGACCATATATTACAAATATTACCCTTTTTATATTGAATAACTACCAACTACCTAACGATATTTATTTAAATAAGTGATCTACAAACTATCGTGGATATTCCACTGGAACAATTTGTCACAACATATTTGATAAATAAAAATGAAATATACACTATGAAGGTTAAATTCCTTTAGATTCCAAAATATTTAGTTACTGATTTTCTGCTTATGCATGAAATAGATAAAATGCATAAAATAGAGAAAAGTAATATAAAATCACACATTATCCACAAAATAACACAAATACTTTCTCTGGGAAACCATTACAAGAGAAAACCCAGCTAGAAGGTGAGGCAACTATGCTCTCTTTTCTATGGTATGGAAATAATGCAAGTACAAAGGAGAAGACACTCTCTATGGATTTACCTGAGACTTGTGGCATGTCAGGATGCTACAGAACATTAAACCCTTTTTTTATGCTCTCTAATTTCCCACTCGAAGTTGTTCTTATATACTATGGAACAAAATACAATAACATAGAATGGAACCCATTCTCCTCCTAGTGGCCCAATATTTAACATAGCCCGATAGCCATCTAGGGGTAGGTTTTTGACTTCCTCAACCATCAATTGTGATAGGGTTTTGAACCTTCCAGAATATTCTTGAAATTACATACGTGTCTAGCCCCATTTGCATGAGTAATTGGGGATGATGTGGCATCCTCTCATACGATGGTGGTCAACAAGGTAAGTCAACTTGCGAGAGGCATAACTTTAGCACACAAGCTCCGATTGACATGATTTTTGCATTGTTGGAAATGTATAGATGTGTAGAATAACTTCATGGGGTCCAAGATTTGTTGGGAAAGTTTTAATCCAAAAATATGTCGTTTGATTCCTAAAAATGGCATTGGAAGGTTCCATACCCCAATTTTCCAAAATAGGACCTACCACTAAAATGACCCTACAAGTTGATTCCTCCAATTTTTTCCACTCTAAAAGCATTAAGATAGATGAAAAATAGTATAATGATCCAATATAGATCATACCTCCCCATTTAGGTATTCTTTTGGTCCCCAAAATATTTACTGAATGAGGTGAGAAAAATTTTCCTCTACCTTCTCCCTGGAGTACCACTTTGCTTTGCCTGGACATTATCCTTTCAACCCAATCTACCAACGGTCATGCTTCCCCTATATTGTAGTTCTGGAGTGATTTTTCAAAACTGTGTCCTCTACCAACTATTCCTGAGCATATGGTGCTAAGTCCTCTATGGAAGGTAGGACCCGATCCTCCTCCTGATCCAACATGGAGGGCTCATAGCATTTGCGATTCTACACATTCACTACTGATTAAATGTGCATGTATGGGGGTAGACTAAGTATGTAGGCATTATATCCCACGTTTTCCAATACCTCAAAAGGAACATACCGTATAGCCTTGAAATTATTACCAGGACCCTGTAGTATTTCCTTATTCAATTGTAGCCATACTTAGTCTCCCACTCTAAATGTTCTCTATGTTATGTGCTAGTCTTGTCTAGCCTTGTACTTTTCCTATTACTTATTCAATGTCTCCTGTACTTACAAATGGATCATCCTGATCTTCTCAACAATTTTTTCTACCTTTAATGCACCTCATGTGAGGTCCTCCCTCACTCCTCCTTGTTGTCCATATACAACATCTAAGGGTGAAGCTGGAAAATATCCAAGACAAGTTTCAAAAGGTGACTTAGCAATAGAAGTGTGGACTAGTATGTTATAATAATGTTGTATATAGATCATATTTTTATCCTAGGTCTTCAAATGCTTCTAATTGTAACCCCTGGAAAGTTGCACCAAAGTCCCGTTGAATACTTCTATCTTCCCATCTATTTGTGGATGGAATGATGTGGACCAATTGAGCTTAGTGTCCATCTTCTCCCAAAATGTAGTCCAAAATGAATTGAGAAATATGGTATCCTTGTCTAATATTATGATCCTTGATATCCCAAAGTGCACCTAGACATGTTCAAAGAAATGTTTTGTTACTTCTTGTCCATTGATGGTCTTTTTACAAGGCATGATAATGCACATTTTTCCAAACTTATCAACTATCAAAAATAGATAGTCATGTCCCTTCCTAGTTGTTGGTAATCCTCCCACAAAATCCATGGAAATACTTTCCTAAGTTCGAGTGGGTACAGATAAGGGATGGTATAGATCTTGATTATTGTTGTTGGGCTTGCTGGTACAAAAAAGTATACATCCTCTAATATACCGTGCTACATGTTCTTCCATTCTGGGCCAATACACATAACTCTGTAAGTTGGAAACTGTCTTCTCAACACAAAAATTTCCTACAACCTTGGAGGTGTGAGCCTCTCTGATAAGATACAATCGTTCAAATTTAGAAACATAGAGATTGTTGAGCTTGTAGAGCAAACCATTATGGAAATGATATTCACCCTTGTCATCACCTTATTATATATGAATTTTGTCATGTAGCTACTAAAACACCTGCTTGAAGTCCTCATATTCTGTGTATGCTTCTTTGTAAACATCATAGGTAAAATTCTCCATGTGCATCAAAGTTCCCAAAGTTGTAATCTTGGATGTGGGAAGCCTTGAAAGCATGTCTGCCAAATTTTTTGTGCTACCCTTTTTATAATTTATGACAAAATGAAACTACTGTAAGAACCCCTTCCATTTGTAGTGCTTGTTTTATTGTAACTTACTTTGGGCCTGCAAATACCGGAGAAGCTGGTGATCTGTGTGGATGATGGTATCCTTTCCCATAATATAGTGCTTCCACTTTTTGATAGCTTGTACCAAGGCATAGGGATCCTTGTCATAAGTAGGGTAGTTGAGAACCGCCCCATGTAATACTTCAGAATGATAACAAACATTCCTTCCTCCTCGCATTAGGACTGCTCCCATGGCATACCCACTTTCATCTGTCTTCACTTCAAAGGGATTCTACAAGTTTGGTAGCATGAGGATTGGTGCTTGACTAGTCTTTATTTTCAACTCATCAAATTCCTTCTGCTAATTCTTCTCCCACAAGAAATTATGACTGCCCACTGTTATTGCATGGAGTGGTGCAGATACTACTGAAAATGAAGTTATGAAATTTCACAAGTACTATGCTGCCCCAACAAAGCTCCTAACTTATGTGTAATTTGTAGGAAGTGGTCATTTCATGATGGCCTCCATCTTGGTGGGATCTATCTTGATATCACCTCCACTAATCACATACCCCATATACACCAAAGAGATCTGATAAAAATCACATTTCTTGAGATTGACCAACAATTAGTGCTTCTTCAGTGTCTCTAACACCTGCATGAGATGTGAGATATGCTCCTCCCATATAGAACTATAAACCAATATATCATCCAAATAGACAATAAAAAATGAATCTAGATAAGGGTGCACAACATTATTCATTAGTCTCATAAATGTAGCTAGTGCATTACATAAACCGAATGTTATAACCAACCACTCATACATACCTTGCCTTCTATTGAAGGAAATATTCTAGGTATGTTCTTCTTTGACTCATACATGGTGATATCCTAATTACAAATCGAACTTAGTGAAGTGCTTATAATACTGCAACTGGTCCAACATATCATCAATCTTAGGAATATGGTACCTATTCTTTAGTGTAATCTTGTTCAATGCCCTATAATTGATACACATTCTCCAAGTCCCATCCTTCTTGGGAACAATTATGATGGGTGACCCATAAGGTGAGATAATTGGTCAAATCACATCCTGGTCCAACAACTGTTGCAACTACTTTTTCACTTCATTTGCTTCTAGAACATATTATCTATACATCCCAATATTCAACAATGGAGAGTCTGGAAATAATTGTATTTATTGCCCCACATCCCTCTTAGGTGGTATCCCTTTAGGCTCCTTGAAAACTTCTATGTATTCCTATAGCAACTCCTCCAACTAATGTTTCTACTTTTTAGTACACCCCTCCAAGGATGCCTTCACTCTCATTGACTCATCCTCAAACTAATTTTCTCTTAAGAAAATAAATACATATTTCTTACTAGAACTAATCAATTTCTTGGCTTGGTTGGCACTTACTAGTGAGATATTTGACTTTACTTTATGCACGCTGATGATGCAGGACTTTCCATCCTTGATAAATTAGTACTAGTTTTCTCTCCACATGAATATTTCATTCCCCATATACATGTAAAGGCTTCTAAACACTACTCCATATACATCAAGGGGTACTACGTCCAATTCCACTTCATCAATACAATCAACACTTACAACAAATTCAATCTTACACAGTTTTGTTACCTTTATCTCTGCATCCTTGTTTACCCAATCCAATGGGTAGGGGATAGGGTGATCATGAACTTCCAATCCAAGCTTTTTGATTAGATCCACTTCTATGAGATTCACCCATGAACCAGAGACGAAAAGAGCATCTATCTTGGTATTCTTGACCTGGATCTTGATGTGGAAGAGCTTGGTCATCTCCTTCTCTTCCTGGTGATGAAGCATACTTAGACTCACCTCCTTATGCATAGATGTGCATGAAATATTTTCATCCACATATGAGATAATTTCAACCTGATTACTCGAATCTGTGGCTAGAAGGTTCTTTTTCTTTTAGTCCTTCTTGCAGTTCTTCAAGTTCAACTCTGAATGTAGTTTCCAACACTTTTCCTCAGTGTGGCCATCAATGTTGCAATGATTGCAATGATTTTTAGTATCCTCATATTGACGTGAAATGGTTTTCATCTTATTATCCTTTCCCCATTTCAGCTTCTTATTCCCCTCCTTGGAAGCTTCATGGTGCTATTTCTTCTTGGAACCACTTGGATTCCCTTTCTTGTGGCCTATGTTTTCTAGACACTATTCTTGTACACATGTACCATCCACTATCCTTTCCTTGAAAAGCATCACTTGTTTTTGCAGATGACTATGTAGACCCCCAAAATACTTGAGGAGTACATCTGGTTTCTTGGGGGAGATACCCAACATGATGGACATCTTCCTGAACTCAATGGTGTACTCCTATACACTCTACCCCTACCTTTTCCTGAAGTAATGCCAACGAATCCTTTGTTCCTCTACATACCTAATAGGATAGAACTGGGAATTAACAAGGGTTTTTAAATCCTACCACTTACTTATTGGTGGATCACCCTACAACCTAAGTTTATCTATGTGACTTTGCCATCAAGTTAAGGCATGGCCCTCCAACTTCGATATAGAAAATGAAATCTTTTTCTCTTAATCCATGTGCTGAACATTAAAATAAACTTCTAGTGGATGCAACCAATGATTATGTTTTAATGCACCGATGTCACCTTGGTATGGCTTTATGCCCATTTTCTCTTCCATATTGAATAGATACTGTGAAGGTTTAACACCACTTGAAATCAACTTCTCTTTCTCGAGTTCATTTTGCAATTCCTTTCCTAGGTCTTCTTGATCTCTATATTTCCCCTCTGATCTGATCTCTGAGTTAGAGCCTCCATCATATCTGAATGGTATGATATTGATTTCTAGAGCCACCATGAGGAGGTTCATATTGTGGTTGATATAATCAACATGTGCTTCGAACCTCTCAAATATCTCTTTTATTGGATCCCAAGGGTTGTTATGAACAAACTCGTTTGCCATGGCTAGGGTTTCTGCGAATTCTCTTTAAGTCGATTCTTGGATCCTGCAACTTTCCACAAATATCGAAAACAAAACCTGTTTTGATAACGATATGATATGTGAACTTTCATGGATATTCCACTGGAAAATTTTGCCACAATAGATATGATAAATAAACTGAAATCTACACTATGAAGGTTAATTTCCTTTAGATTCCAAAATATTTAGTTATTGATTTTTTTCTTATGAATGAAATAGATAAAATGTATAAAATAGAGAACAATAATATAAAATCACACACCATACACAAAATGGTTGGATCATGTTGTCATTGAAGCCAATGGTTTGATTGATTGATGTCAAATGATTGATGTTAAGAGATTGAGTGATTGATTGATGTCAAGGAATTGATTGATAGGCATGACTGATTGATGATTGATAAACAATGTATATTTATTATCCTTGATGAGAATGATAGATGTCAAGTGTAAACCAATCGATGAATATGGATCAAAAGTTATATTTGATATGATGCATAGATAAAGATGGATCAATGAGTTGTCATTGATACATAATTGATAAGGTGCACAAATGGATGAACTCCAAAGTGGTTCCCTCATGGTGAAAGCTCTCACAGGAAGATGCTTTGCAGATTGAGTTATCCTAGAAGAATGGTTGGAGGACCCATGCTTGTATGTGGAATAATGAAATGAAGATCAATGAAGTTGTTGATGAAACTATTCTAGATGGGTATTACTTGACATGCCATTTCTGGTGGTATGTCACATAACTCCTCATGGTTTGAGAGTTATGGCTTTACGAAGTTGGAGGAACCCCACTTGAAGACTTGAAGCCCCAAATGGTCAAAGAAGTCAAAGTGATTGAAAAGAAGAAATCATTATTTAAATGATAAAGTAAAGTGACAAAATCAAGAAAGATTACTTAAATAATAGAGTGAAGTGACAAAATCAAGAAGGAATATTTAAATGATAAAGTATTGGAGAACTTTATATTTATGGAAAGTAGTTAACCATAAAATAAGGAAAATAGGTTAAGTGACCTAGAAATGGGTTAAGTGACCTAGAGGATGAAAGTATAAATAAGATAGCAATGGTCTCTTGCTAAATATCCCTTTTGTGGATCAATGGAGAGCTTCTTGTGAGAATATCTTTTGGAGGTTTGATGGAGAGCTTCTTGTGAGAGCATCTTTGGTGTGGATCTCTTGAGCATGATTGAAGACCTATTATGAGAAAGAGAGTGTGAGGAGGATCTCATGGATGCATCAAAGTTTCAACAATATCGGAGATATTGACGACAAAAGTCTCGGAGCTTCAGAAACCCTAGTTTCTGAGGTGTACGTGGGCTGTAATGGGCCATGACGTGTACATACGCGGGCTGTATAAGGACAGAGCGCATACAGTGGATAAAATCATGAAGATTTGTGTTTGAGCTGATGACAAGCTGTTGAAGATTGAAGCAGGTTCTAGATTTTCATTCTATGGGCTCATATCTGTCACTGAGACTCTGGTATGGTTACATTATTGTCTTGATTGATATTATTGCTTGTTGTGTTGTGAATGATTAGGGAATTCTTGGTATGGCTGTTGTGATGTGGTTTATGTTGGTTGATGGAGTAAGCAGTACTTTTGTGATTCAGTGGTGATATGATTTCTATGGTATACTAGTTGCTTATACATGATCAAGTTAGCATTCATATTGATTGGTTTTGGAGAATGAGTAAGCTATTGGAGAGCTTGGATGTGTTGTGACTGGCTGGTCAGTTTGGACAGTGGAAGAAAGAAGAAAATGTCATTGCAGGTTGCAGAGGTTATAAGTGTATGATGAAAAGATAAACCCTAATAGCTCAGAAGGTATATGCATGTTTTTGTATACATTGGCCGCATACATATTCGGGCTGTAGTGAGCAAGGGTGCGTACATATGCAGGCTGCACTATGAACATGTCGCGTACCTGTTGACAGATTGATATTTGTTGATGATTGTTGCCTCATCTCAGTTGGTGCTGAGAATGTAAGTTGAGTCTTGCATATAGAGCTGGTGCTCTTGTAGAGTTGTACTCTATTCAGTTGTTGCTGAAAAACCCCTGAATTGAAGTCCATGATCAAACGAAAATTGTACATACATCTTGTGTTCTTTGTGTTCCTTGTGGAGATGATTTGTTGATGATATATTGCTGATATATGTTTACATATAACTGATTATAAATGACAACAATGAAGTAATGAGTATATGTTGAATGTTAACTAAGGAGTTTTGTGTAAGAGGGAAGTTTTGGTAAAAAGAGCCCCACACTCATTCATCCCCCCCTCTAAGTGTGGTAGGTGTGTCCAACAATTGGTATGAGAGTGGGCCTTCACTACAAGCCTTAACAAGCTTGAAGGAGATCTATAGACACACAAATGGATGATGAAGTTCCAATCCTTGATGAGGAAAACTATTCTACTTGGAGAATGGAAATGAGAGTGTATTTGAAAACAATGGGAGAAACTATTTGGAAGGAAGCCATTGGTGGATTAGTTCCATTGAATAACAAGTCAAAGTTTGTATCTTAAAGGGAAGGAAAGAAGAATGATGCATTGGCTCTCAAGACCATTCTTAGTGGACTCTCAAGCCCTATCAAAGAGAGCATGGGACAATGCACTTCCACCAAGGATCTATGGCTAAAGTTAGAGGAGACATATCAAAGCGAGAAGGAGAAGGAAGATACTGAAGACCACTCCATCAAGATTATTAAAGGTAAAGAATCGTCAAAACCCTTGACTGTATTATTTCAAAATGTGATCTTGAAAACATTTCAAGTGAAGACAAAAAATCAAGTGATGATAGCACAAAGGAAGATCTTGAAGACACTTCAAATGAAGGCAAAGAATCATGTGTTAATGTTGGAAAAAAGGAAGATCATGAAGATATTTCAAATAAAGGTGAAGAACCCTGAAAAACCCTTGATTGCAATGACGATGATGAATTTTCCTCTACAAGTGAAGAAGAAGATCTAGAGACAGTTTGTGTAAAGTTTGATGGTAATTATCCCATGAAAAGAATAGAATAAAATCTATTAAAACTTCAAAAGGAAATTGAAGAGGGTTTGTATATGTATAGGAGTGATCACTTTTATACACACTATAACTATCTTTCGGATAACACTAAGAAGTTTCTTAGGAGAAGTCAAAGGAACATATTGAAGTTAAAGGGAATGCTCAAAGAATAAGAAGAGAGCAATAAGACCCAATTAGAACAAAAGGAAGAAGAGATCATGAGACTAAAGAATGAAAAAGAAGATATGAAGGTAGATGATGAGATTAGCAAAAGTTTTGAAACTATTGTCCATCTCGAGACCCAAATTGAAGAAGCCAAAAGGGTAGAGGAACTATTGAAGAATCAAATAAATGAAAAGGAAGAGTCATGTTGTAAGTTAGAAGCTGAAATTGTTGATCTTAGAAAGAAGGTAGAGAAGTCAAACAAATTATTGAATAGCTCAAGAATCTTGGATGAGATATTGGAAAATCAAAGATCACCATGTGATAAATCAGGTCTTGGATACAAGAAATAAGCCACAGATGYTGAAGCAAGCACTTCAAAGAAGCATGAGGTAAGTCCATCAAAGAAGGAAGACAATGTTGCAAAGAAACCATCTACACAAGCCAAAGAAAATTTCAARAGAACAAAGCAAGGAAGACATCAAGAAACTATTCTTGGGACACCAAAGCAAAGGTATGAAATTATTTTTCATGGGCATTGTTATTCATGTAATGGATATGGTCACAAATCTTTTGAATGTAGAGCTTATGAAAGGAAATATAACGGAAGATTCTATAACACCATAAGGTGTTGGAGATGTGATCAAGTAGGACATATTGTTGTTCACTGTAACACCATGAGATGTTACAACTGTAGTGGATTTGACCACAAATCCCAGGAGTGATGGAACACAAGAAGAAAGTCCATGATGAGGACTTCACATAGTATGGCTAGAAGAAGAAATGAAGTAAGGAAGGGAGACATCTTTGAAAATATGGATGCTTAGAGCTCAATTTTTGAGGAGTAGGGACATCTACAGAAGTGGGTGAATAAGACAGAGCAACTAGAACATAATGAAAGACTAAAGGGAAGTTTAAAAGTGTCATCTACTAAGGCATACATGGGTGACTATGGTATCAGTCGCGTACATACACAGGCTAACCTTGCATAGGTCGCGTACATATGCGAGATGTGGTGCAACATACCACATATATGTGGTAAAGCCTTGGGAAAAAGGAAATGCACATGGATTGCAGCTTGATTTGATGGTATAACTCTGTATTGCATGGTTTGACATTGTTTATTGTAGGTTCAGACACTTTTTGCTGTAGGTTTAAATGTTCATCTATTGGATTATGTAAAATAAAATTTCGGGTGCATGGCACTAACCCATGAGTATGGATTGATGCTGATCTGTTGGTGTACATGGCTGAGTTTCATTGTTGGAAAACTTGATGCATGGACTTGGCATATGGATGGGATACATTTTGGGTCATGTAGTTGGTGAGTTAATGAGGTGATCATGTTGTACATAATTGATGATCTATAGTAGATGCACATGGTTGGCATATTGGTAGATGCACATGTTGGGATATGGTGGATACATTCCATGGATGATATCTTTTTGGCACATTGTTGATTTACATGGTTGATGTACATGGGTTTTTTGCATGATGAAGCACACATTGTGGTACAGGATCTACTTGGTTGATATTTTACTCATGATTCTCTATTTCATTGTTGACATATCTTTCATGATGTTTGGTATGGAATGAGGTTGATGCATGAACAGGTCCAAGGATCGTCATAATGCAGTAGTAGCATATTGTTCATCGTGCAGAGAATATAGGGGGAGACATACCCATAGGTGGAGTCATGTTTCCCAAGATTCTAGGAAGAGATATTTATCAGATGCATACCTAGAAAAGAGTCCTATATTTGAAGAAAGAGCACAGAGGCATAACTCCAGGGGGGGCGATGGTCATAGGGGGAGAGTGAGTGATGTATCTTCAACATTACATCATATTGACATCCCTTTTTCATAAAGGGGAGAGATTATTTAGAGGCATCCAGATAGGGGGAGAAAACCCAAGGAGAGTTCAAGAAAGGGGAGCAGCCCCAAGAAGAGAATGGCCCTTTGCCATTGATGTCAAAGGGGGAAAAATGATCACATTGATGTGATTGATGTTTAGTAATGGGGAGAGATAGTCATATTGATGTAGAGCATGCCTTGTCCACATGTTTCCATAAATGATTGGTGTTGACATCAATGTTGGTATTGCCATCAATGCCAAAGGCAAAGATTGTTGGGTTGTCATTGATGCCAATGGTTTGATTGATTGATGTCAAGATATTGAGTGATTGATTGATGTCAAGGAATTGATTGATAGGCTTGACTGATTGATGATTGATAAACAATGCATATGTATTATCCTTGATGAGAATGATAGATGTCAAGTGGAAACCAATCGATGAAGATGAATCAAAAGTTATCTTTGATATGATGCATAGATAAAGATGGATCAATGAGTTTTCATTGATACATAATTGATAAGGTGCACAAATGGATGAACTCCAAAGTGGTTCCATCATGGTGAAATCCCTCACGGGAAGACTCTTTGTATATTAAGTTATCCCAGAAGAATGGTTGGAGGACCCATGCTTGTATGTGGAATAATGAAATAAAGAGCAATGAAGTTGTTGATGAAACTATTCTAGATGGATAGTAATTGACATGCCATTTTCGGTGGTATGTGGAATGTCACATAACTCCTCATGGTTTGAGAGTTATGGATTTACAAAGTTGGAGGACCCCCACTTGAAGGCTTAAAGCCCCAAATGGTCAAAGAAGTCAAAGTGCTTGAAAAGAAGAAATCATTATTTAAATGATAAAGTAAAGTGACAAAATCAAGAAAGATTATTTAAATAATAGAGTGCAGTGACAAAATCAAGAAGGAATATTTAAATGATAAAGTATTTGAGAACTTTCTATTTATGGAAAATAGTTAACCCTAAAATAAGGAAAACAGGTTAAGTTACCTAGAAATGGGTAAAGTGACCTAGAGGATGAAAGTATAAATAAGATAACAATGGTATCTTGTTAAATATCCCTTTTGTCGATCAATGGAGAGCTTCTTGTGAGAATATCTTTTGGAGGTTTGATGGAGAGATTCTTGTGAGAAAATCTTTGGTGTGGATCTCTTGAGCATGATTGAAGACCTATTCTGAGAAAGAGAGCATGAGGAGGATATCTGCATCAAAGTTTCGGCAATATCAGAGATCTTGACGAAAAAAGTCTTGGAGCTTTAGAAACCCTAGTTTTTGAGGTGTACGCGGGTTGTAATGGGCCATGACACGTACATATGCGGGTTGTATAAGGACAAAGCGCGTACAGTGGATACAATCATGAAGATTTGTGTTTGAGCCGATGACAAGTTGTTGAAGATTGAAGCAGGTTCCAAATCTGCATTCTATGGGCTCAGATCTGTCACTGAGACTCTGCTATGGTTACATTATTTGCTTGATTGATAGTATTGCTTATTGTGTTGTGAATTCTTAAGGCATTCTTGGTATGGTTGTTCTGATGTGGTTTATGTTGGTTGATGGAGTAAGCAATACTTTTGTGATTCAATGGTGATATGATTGCTATGGTATACTAGTTGCTTATAAATGATTGAGTTAGCATTCATATTGATTGGTTTTGGAGAATGAGTAAGCTATTGGAGAGCTTGGATGTTGTATGACTGGTTGGTCAGTTTGGACAATGGAAGAAAGAAGAAAATGTGATTGCAGGTTGCAGAGGTTCTAAGTGTATGATGAAAAGATAAACCCTAATAGCTCAGAAGGTATATGCAGGTTGTTGTATACATTGGCTGCGTACATACGTGAGCTGTAGTGAGCCAGGGCACGTACATACACGGGCTGCACTACAGACATGTCGCGTACCTATTGACAGATTGATACCTGTTGAGGATTGTTGCCTCAACTTAGTTGGTGTTGAGAATGTAAGTTGAGTCTTGCATATAGAGCTGGTGCTCTTTTAGAGTTGTACTCTATTCATTTGTTGCTGAAAAACCCTCGGATTGAATTCCATGATAAAAAGAAAATTGTACATACATCTTGTGTTCTTTTTGTTCCTTTGGAAATGATTTGTTGATGATATATTGTTGATATATGTTATTGATATATGTTCACATCTAACTGATTATAAATGACAACAATGAAGTAATGAGTATATGTTGAATGTTAACTAAGGAGTTTTGTGTAAGAGTGAAGTTTTGGTAAAAAGAGCCCCACACTCATTCACCCCCCCCTTTAAGTGTGGTAGGTGTGTCCAACAAAAATAACACAAATATTTTCTTTGGGAAACCATTACGGGAGAAAACCCAGCTAGAAGGTGAGGTTGTTCTACTCTCTTTTCTCCGGTGTGGAAATAATGCAAGTACAAAGGAGAAATCACTCTCTATGGAGTTACCTAAGACATGTGGCTTGTTATTATGCTACAAAACATTAAACCCCTATGTTTTTCTCTCTAATTTTTCACTCCCTATTGTTCTGCTATACTTTGGAACAAAATACAATAACATAGAATGACACCTTTTCTCCTTCTAGTGGTTTGTTATTTAACATAGCCCGATAACCATATAGGGGTATGTTTTTGACTTCCTCAACCCTCAATTGTCATGGGGGTTTGAAACTTCTAGAGTCTTCTTGAAATTACATACGTGGCTATCCCTATACATGTAATGGGGGATGATGTGGCATCCTCTCATACCATGGTCCTCAACATGGTAGGTCAACTTGCAAGAGTCTGATTGATGCGATTTTTGCACCATTGGAAATGTCTCAATGTTTAGAATAACGTCATGGGGTATGAGATGTGATGGGAAAGTTTTAACCCCAAAAAATTATGTTTGATGCCTCAAAATGACTTCGAAAGGTTTCAAACCCTAATTTTGCAAACTAGGACCTGCCACTAAAATGACCCTGCAAGTTGTTTCCTCCAATTTTTTCAACTTTGAAAGCATCGAGATATATGAAAATTAGTATAATGATCCAATATGGATCAATAATCTTGAGTAACCCCTAGGTAGGGAGGTTAGGATAGGGTCCAAACAAGTAATTAGAACTAGCTACTCTCTAATTTCATAGTTTATCTATTGCATCCTTTACATGATAGTTAAACTTATTTCTCATTAGTTTCTTGGTTACATTTCATGGTTTAATTTATATCGTTCTTACATAATGGTTAATATTTATTGCTCCCCTATCCCAACATTCTCAATTTACATGCATCACTTGCTTATTGATCTTTCTTTCTCTTTTGTCTTCTACTTACTTGGCATCATATTGACCCACAAAGAACCTCTTTTGGCTTTTCCTTGCACTGACACATGGGGTATGTGGGCCTCCACAGGTACAATGAGATATATAGGCCCAATCAATGGAGTAATTCCCTCATGATATCATTGCATTGACTTAAAATACAGGAACCCATGGATTACTCTGTTGCATTTACTTGCTTCTCCCCTTCCTTCCAACTTGATACTATTCCAATCACATGGACACAAGCTCCTACAAGGGAGGAAAAATGTAGCACATGAAATTCACACTTGTATACTCACATATTACTACCCACTAGGAGGTGCTTTGTGTTATCCACCTCTGCATCGAATTCATGTGTGACTCACCAAATGTTGACACAATATCTCTTATTACTATCTTAATATGATGGATCACATTCCAAGAGCCTCTCTCACCCTAGCCTAAATGTGTGATCCGAAAATGAAGGTATTACAGATTGATTTACTAGTTAGTTTATGTATTTAAATTGCATTTGGATCAATAATGTTTATACATAAACTAATAAATGCGTAAAATGAGAAATGCCATAATATAAAATAAAAGAACTAATAAGACAAAGTTGATAATGGAGTTCACCCATCCTGGGATACGTCTCCGAGCCTGCTTCCAATGAGTGAATGCTACATTAGAATGTATCAAAATGATTTTACATTCAAAATAGGCCTCATTCTATCAACAATTTTCTCTCTGGTCTGCTGCAGAGAGGAAACAAATTTACATAGCCATAAATTCGACCTTAACAAATTTGGGCCGAATTATGTTTAATCTCTGAAGCAATGGTGCATTGGTTAAAATTCTGTGGTATAAAAAGACAAGTTACAAATTCAAACCCACGGACCTAGACTTTCCATATGCAATACAATTCAGATCGAAATCAAAACCAAATATTTTGGTTAGTTCGAGCAAGTTAGACTTGGTGGCACATTGAAAAAACTTGTTGGCAAAGATCTTAGGCTGACGGAGGTCATAGGGTTGACCCTCCGCACGATGCATTTTGTGCCCCATATAACAACACTTAGCAATAAATATTTGTGGACAACAAAATTTTCAACAAACGATTCAGTGGTATGTTGGTTATGGTGTGGATCGCTAGACCTTTGGTGCAAGCAGAGGTTCTGGGGTCGAGCCTTCTGCCTAACGCTTTTCGTTGAATCCACTGAACATCAAATTCAAATATAATATTTTCCACATAATATAACAAGTGAAAACCATGGTGCATTGGTAGGTCACTGGTTCTGTTGGCGGTAGGTCTGGGGTTTGAATCCCTCGCCAAACGGTCCATAATGATTTTTTTGACTTAGCCTTCTTGGATTCTTTCAAAGTGCCACGTGACATTTTCTGATTAGTCCGCATGTCACCTCCTGATTGTCCCATGTGTCACATAGTCATCTTCCTAGTCAACTTCCACATAAACACCTACCCAGTCATCATCTGCCACATCAACTGCACAATCACCCTGCCGTACTGCCACATGTTGCATAGTCGACTACCACATCACCATACATATAGTGCCACATCATCATACTGTACTTCCATGTGTCGATTGTTCATACATTCCATGTGTCATCCTGCCACATTAACACCCTGCCACTTCAACACATCCATACAATCCTACAGTGCCATGTGTCACCTCCTGGAACTGCTATGTGTCCTACCTCTGTTAACTTTTTTCATGTTGGTCAAAAACTTCAAAACATCATAAATTCCGCATATGGTGTTCGTTTGAGGCCGTTCAAGCATCGTTGTAAATATATCAATGATCTCTTTGACTTGGTATGACTTTCATCAGAATTTTATAAAATTGATTTTTCATCGGTCATAGATCCTCTTGGATCAATGTGGGACCTCATTGAGATATCTAGCAGTTGGGTGGGTTGCATAGGTCCCTATTCCTCATTGGTCTCTAGTTCTTGGTTCTAGTTTGACTCATTTTGACCCCTTGAACACCCATTTTCTAGACATTCCTTAACTTCATGGGAAAATTTAGGAGTGAAAACCCCTTGACTTAAGGCCATGACCACTTAGAATTCCTTAAATTGGGTCCATAGATGTACAAACACATTTGGGACTTTCTATTTATGGATTCAACTTCTATCAAATCTCCTTAAACCTTCTTAGTCTCATGGTGTTGTTCATACCAAAAAATTCTTTCTGGTGATGCAACTATTAATCTGTAGTTCACATAATAAAGGGTCATTTTTAGCCTAAAAATTGTAGTACCATTATAACCAAACTCGTGTTATGCAACCCTATAACACACCCTAGACTCACTTCTGGGTATATGTCACAAAAATTCAGCCTCTATCATATATCACATTTAAAAAATTTATTTACCTCACTCATTACTTCTTTGATACCATCAATTAATTAATTTCAACCTTCCTAAAGGATCATATAACCTTATACTCCACTCTGATACCAATCTTAAGCATGCTCTACATATGAAACAATATGCAGACCCAACAACAACATGCATAATTATACCACAATATGCACATGCACAACAACATAAATTAAGCACACATAATACCCAACACAAAAGCACACAACATAAATAACACTTATCTTTTATAAAAGCACCAACTGGCTACATACCTCAGACATTCCACCCAGCTATAGACATTGTTGTTCTAGAACTCTCAATAGAAGGTCACCCTCGAGCTTGGGCTATTACTCCACCATGAAAAGGATACCTAATCCAAATAGGTCTAACAATCAACACAAACAATGGCTAGGCCAAAGTACGAAACTCTAGCAACAATTTCAACCTAGAACCTCTCATTCCCCATCAACCTGCACAATCCAAGAAAGAGTACCCCTTTCTCTGAGGTATTTTTTAAGGATTCAAATATTATACATATGCATAGTATTCTAGGAAAATATTTTAGTTTGAAAATGATACATATAGGTATGTAGGCAAATATTCAATAAAAAACATAAAATTTACTAGTAAAACTTATAAATTTTTGGTGAATATTACCATTTTAATCATATTTATGTAAAAAATAGGCACATTTTTCACCAAATTAGTGAATATTGTTTTTATAAAATGGCCAAAAAAATAGCCAATTGGCAAAATTTCACCCCTAAAAAATACCCTGCCCTTCTCTGCCATGGAATCCCTTAAGTTGCCTCACTTCCTTTCCAATGCTCCAACATAGGCTAGTTAGGATGTATCCAAGCTCTATGGCTCTAGGAAATACACATACTATAATGGAGTCTCTAGGAACCCTCCAAGCCTCACACCTAGGGAAACCTATCCTAGACAATCCCCCCTCCAGGGAAACCTACACTACTACATATGGGAGGATTATTCCACGAAAAGTTTCCACGCTTCCACTAGTTTCATCTTTTTTTTTTAAAACAGGGCGGGATTTTTGTCAATATTTCCACGAAAGTTCGTCGCAATATCAACGATTTTTTTTTAAAATCTAGTCAGGATTTTCGTCGCTATAGCGACGAAATTTTGTGGCAATATCGATGAACATTTTGCCTATCTCATTGGTCGGTGTTAACGGCTAGTTGACTATTTGATCTATATATACATGACTTTAAGAGACTTTGCGACATAATTGCTATAATTGCGACACTGCTCTTAGCTTTTGTTTGAGCTGTGTATTTTTTCCGTTACCCACCTGTTGAAAAAATCCAATTCACGATCTACATAGCTAAGATTTTGAACTTGCAAGGTTAGTATGTTATTTTTTATTGATGTACTCATTTAACTTGTAAGTTTTTGTTCAAATGTCCAAATTTCATTTAGCTTGTTTTTTCCTTGATAATATATTATAATATGTGTAGTACCATATTTCATGTCTTTGGTTTTTGGATCTAGTTAGTATATTCTATGGAAAAGGGTATGTGGATTCCATAATA
>ML787372.1:279751-299008 GCA_009831015.1 Picea engelmannii
GATTTCTCTGATGGATATAGGCCTTGGAATCCCCTAAAATTTTCTTTTCTACCCTTTCTCATCAAGACAAGTGAATGTCGTATTGTAGCACTCTAGAACAACATGATGTTTGTCCAACCAATCCATACCAATCAAAAAATCATATGAACCAAAGGTATGATATTCAATTCTACCTTTGTACTAACTCCATTCATGTATATTGGATAATATTTAACTAGGTCATTGATCCTTCCCTTGGCTCCAATGGCTAGCTAGAGAAACCAAGATTTTCCATGCTTGCTTATTTTCATATGCAATCTCTCAACAAGATTAGGATCTATGTAGATATGGATAGCTTCATAATATATTGAAATAACTACTGGATGGTTTATTGATCTTACCTTCTACCTCAATAATGTGATATTGATGGTCTACTCCTATTGTCCAAGGATGCATAAATCATTGGCATATTTCTACCCACGTCCTCAATTGTATTAGCCTCTTGGATGTTGCAAATAGTTCTCATAATTTCTCATTTGTGAGGGAAATCCTTAAACATGTGATCTCCCTCACATCCCTAACATTTTATGGGAGATTATCTTGGCCTTTTCCCCAAAGACTCTGTCATTCTGGGCTCATTTTCTGTTGGTTTTCCTTGAGAACTATTTGTAAAAAATGGTGGCTTATATCATTTCTTCCATTGCTCCATATTTCCTTTCTTCTTTTCATCCCAAGACTTTTGGAAATATAGTATTCATTTATTCTATTCATACAAATATGTATCCTTCATTATGGCTTCTTCCAAGGTCTTAGGAGCATAAAAATGAAGAAACACACTAGCAAATTAATGGAGCAATTAAATTCAACAATAATGCACACCCAACTCAAACTTTCTCATTACCAAGGCCATACATGTATACATAGAGAGGAGATGTATCGGGAAGATATAATCTCCTATAATCTCTCAACAATCACTCCTCAATTCACTCAACAATCTCTCCACAAATCTCTCAAGCATATTTCTCTAACTTTAATTAGACATTCGAGATATAACAAATATCAAAAAATAATCTAGAACATAAAAATGAATCATTATTCCAACATTTATCACTATACAAAGAAAGTAGCTCACCCAAGTTTTTCGGAGTTTAACATTCTCATCCTTGATGAAGCCAACATACCTCAAGAACTCTAGAAAATTCCTTTCATACTCATCCATTGTCATGTTTCCAAGCTTGAGTTCAAATAACTCTTGCATCTTCTTATCATAATAACGCTCCAACAATCATTTCTTCCGAAAATAATTTTTAAACTACCTCCATGAGATTATCTTCTCATTATTGTGTTTAATATGGTTGAGTTGGTCCCACCACATTAATACGTTTCCCTGAAGATGGTAGATTGCAATTATGGCCTCTAAATTTGATGAATATTTATGCAATTAGAAAACTTTCCTCATTCCTATAAACCATGTTTATGCATCTTCACATTTCTTATGATTACCATCAAATGTAGGAGGCTTATAAATCATCCACCTCAGACCTCCTTTTATGATGACAAACTTGGGCTTCTCTCTAACTTTGAGAATGCATGTGAGCTTATAAATTATTTCCTTGGTGAATGGTGATGGTCTCTACTATAACTTCTAGAGTTCCTAGAACTTTTGGCATCCTCCCTCGTGGCATGATATCCGTGCTCTTTTGTTTTCCTTGAATCTGTTTTTTTATCTATTTTCTTCTGCAATATGTTTAGGCTTTGTAACAACTAAGTATTGATGTGGTTTTTCTCCTCATGAGATCTTATAATCCTCTCATTGTCTTCTCTATAGCTCAACACTTCTCTCTTCAAGCTTATCATTGTCTCTACTAGCTCTATGTTTTTGTTGTCTCATGAGATATTCAACCCCCTGACTTCCTCCTCATGGATATAAGCTCCATGTGCATCATCCATGTCTCTGGTCCCCATTATGAACCTGATTTTTCATACATGTATACTTAATTATGAAAATGTGTATGCAACAAAATTTTGTTAGATAAAAATAATTCAACAATTCTGTAAAATTATGCATAATTTTTCCCTTTAAGTCCAACAATGATCTTCCTTCTTATTCCCTAATAATTTTGTTGCTCAAATCCCAATTTCGGGTTCATTGTCGGATTATTAATTCTAAGGTATTTCCAATGACTACTCTCTTTCTTATCTCTGATCTCTAAAAAAAAAATTATAGTCTTTTGAATTTTGTCAATTTACCTCTTTTGTGCACCTTTCTCCTTAGGTGCAATTAAGCTCATACACCATTTTTTTCCACTTGTAGAGGAAAATATGTTAGGAACCAAGGATTTTTTTTTATGAGTCATTGATAATATTGATGGCAATGATTTCAAATCAACTCTCATATTATTGATCTGATACTCCAATCAAATTCTAAAGCAATTTGGAAATAAAAGCTTTGTTCTTTTCTCCCTTTTTCCAGACTTGGAATTTTTAGCCAAACTAGTTGTCTCCCAAACTAAGCAGTTCTGGAAAAAATTCATTAAGGAAAATTTATTTGGATAGATGAGTGCATACAATTTTGAGTAAATAAAAATTTCTGATTTTGTCATCTAGAGTCACTTCTCCTCTAAAAATCCCAAAAATCCCCCAAAAGTGGCTCGAAATAGCAGAATTTTCCCTGTTTTGGCATCTCCACTCCATAATTCTTGGAATATATCAGATTCCTTCACTAGGTATTTTAATGTCTACTTTTCTAACACCTTGTAAAAACTTCATCCATAACAATGCCCCTTCCATTGACCACCACCCTACTCTTCAAAAACCTCTAATTTGCAATTTATGGAAAATTGGTGCATAATTGGCTAGTATCCCTCACTACAACTTTTGTGGACCTTGACACTACCAACATAGCCAAAAAATTTCATATTATTCTGAGTTATTCTTCTCATGTTATCACCAAAATACTATTTTGGCTCTAGACTTCATTTTTTTTTAACATAGGACAACTTTGGCCTATGTGTCATCCTTGTTGATATGGTTGTTGATGTGGAAATATGGGTCCACATGGAACCCTGAGGTGATTCCAAGTCACCCCTAAACCACCCTAGTCTTTCCCCTTCATCCTATGGGTCATCTCTCTCTCTCTCTCTCTCCATTACCCTTCTTCTCTTTCCTCCTTTTTCTTTTCTTTCCTTTTTCCTCTAGCCTTACCTGGGCCCATACATCCACACAACATGCTTCGAATGGTTGATTAAACATGGGTTTCCATCCCCTACCTTTACCCCAAGCGCACATATCCCTGGTCATATATCTCATATCTACGACTGGTATCTTTTATGGGCTACTGAGGTGTGCCCTATTAAACCCATCGATGAGGATCACATGTTCATGATCGACGATCATATATCAATGTCTCATAGTGATTATGGGAGTTTTAAATTGCATGGGACTTGGACAATTTCAAAGTCCTGTAACCGCTTACCACAATGGTGCCACACAACGCCACTTGATAGGTTACTGGACTCTGGAATCATGTTCTAAACCACCTTTCCAAAGTCTTGTAAACTAATTTTGGGATGTGGCATCGACGTTATCTGTGATTCCATCACTCCTGTGCCATAGACCCCTAAGCCCGCCACTATGGCTTGCTACCATGGCAGTCCATGTCACCATGTACATAATTTTCCAATTTTCCAAAAATGCCTAATTTTGAAATTGACAAGCAGGATTCCATGAAACTCTGAGTTAAGCTTATTGGTTTGAATTTGACCCTACAATTGACCAATTTCTACCATTACTCAACCCTATGACCATTTCTAAGCACAATTTGACCAAATTTGTTCATAAATTTGGGATTTTTTTCAAATTTCACCAAATTTTCCCATGGTTAACTCTACAATTTTCATGAAATCAATGAAATTTAACCTTGATACTATCAATTCAACTTCCCTTAGCCCATTTCCCATGGATTTTTTCTAGAATTGGGGATCTTTCCTTGATTTCACCCATTCCACTCAAGAATTTTCCTCAAATAGTTTGCAGGCATACTCACAAACTTGTCTCTATGCTCTGTAATTTTAATTTTGGCTTGCTTCAAGCCTGTAATCACTCAATCAGAGGTCAAAATTTGGGATTTTAACCCTGAGCTCCATTTCTTCAAATTTCCAAGAACTTTTCCCAATTCCACATAGGGAATTCTTGTGAAGAAATTTGTCGACTTGCTAACAATTTTTCCTCTACATTCTATCTCTAGCCCATGTAGGCCTGGTGTTGTATCTCACTTTGATACCACATTGCAATGCACACTAGACTCACTTATGGGAATATGCCATAGAAATTCAACCTCTGTCATATACTACATTTTAAAATTTTCTTTACCTCGCTCATTATTTCTCGGATACCATCAATTAATTAATTGCAGCCTTCATTAAGGCTCATATAAAATTATACTCCACTCTGATACCAATTTGAAGTATGATCTGCATACAAAATGATATCCAAACCCAACAAAAACATGCAATTCCATGCATAATTATACCACAATATACACATGCACAACAACATAAATTAAGCACATATAATACACATAATACTCAACATAAAAGCACATAAATTAAATAACACTTATATTTTGTAAAAGCACCAATTGGTTTCAAACCTTAGATGATTGACCCAACCATAGACATTGTTGTTTTGACACTCTCAATAGTAGGTCACCCCTAAGCTAGTGCTATGACTCTGCCACAGAAAAGGCTACCTAAGCCAACTAGGTCTAATAATAATTACAAACAATGGCTAGGCTAAAGTACCAAACTCCAACAATAACCTATAACCTCTCATTCCCCATCAGCCTGCACAACCCAAGGAAGCATACCCCCTTCTCTGCTCTATAGTCCCTCAGGTCATCCCACTTCCCTTCCAGGGCTCCAACACATGCCGACCAAGAAGTCTTAGATATATATGGATCATGTATAGCTCCAGGAAATCTAGATGCTATAATGGAGTCTCCAGGCACCCTTCAAACCTCACACCTAGGGAAACCTATCCCGATTCCTAGAAAATTCCTCCTTTGAGGCTCCATCCATCCACCCCCAAGGCAGCCTAAGGAGAATGTTCACCCAAATCCACCTAGGATTCATAGGGCTTCACAACATAATAGGGTTATAATGGCTCACTAGCTCGCGCCCCATATCCCAAAGCAAGAATGGAAAGAATCAATGAGAATGGATGACTTTTCCTCTAAATTCAAATTTTATATATACATATTCCCTTTTTGACGAGTGACAACCTAGGAAATACTCCCCCCACCTCTTGGGAACTAGTCCCCTCACTTGGGAACTTAGGATAAAAACATGACATGAGAAGTCAAGCTATGACTTAGGATTAATTTAATATTTGACTTAGCCCCCTTGGTTTAAGCCCTTTTCCTAAGCCCTTATCCCCCTTTCCATTTCATGGAGTCTTATCTCCCCATACTCTCTTACTTGACTTGGTCTGCAACAATGATGTATTTTATTAATATATCAGAGTGTACTTACAATTTACATTTCTAGGTTCATCGACCTTTTAGCATATAGGCACTTCGGATTAATACCACACAGGAACTCTAGCCCAATATATATACACAAGCACTCCAACCCAAAAACCATATTGGTTCATTGACCTATATAACATATGTACATTTATATCTTGGGGGTATTACAAACCCAAATGCACCCTCTGATGGTTTCATATAAATCGGTATCCTAACAACTAATCCAACCTTTCCCATACCTTGAGTTCACTCCTTTATCTATAAATACCCTTCTACTCCTCTTTGTAAATGCTTTTCGACACATCTAAAGTTAAATATTTTAATTTTGAAAACCTTAATTTTCAGATATTACTCAAGGTAATTATCAATCTCCCTCCTCAAGCCCCTTGGGCTACTTGCACACACTATCTCTAATACCTCTACATGGACTCTTTTGGCTAGCTTGGTTCCAATCTTTCCGGTTTGATTGACTCATCCTTTGGAATCTTCATCAACACAAGTCCACTCACTGGAAGTTTCAACCCTAAAAACTCAAGGGAGGTTCCATCACAACTTGGGCAAGGGAGGTACCATCCCCTTGAAGGGAAGCAAATCTATGTACTCTATATGCTTCATTGATTTATATTTATGGCAGTAGATATTTGTAATTGAGATAGAGGTAGTTCTCTCTTACAATGATTTGAAGCATAATATGCACGTCATACTGAGATGTGGATCACTCTTGGATGACCGTCACAAATCTCCATTTCAGTGCAATGAGCTTCATCACATATAGTAGCAAGATATAGGTGAGTTTGTTTCCTTTTCTTATTTTCAACATTAGGGTTTCTAGCTCACTAAAGGAATTGTCGTTAGTTGACTCGTTGTCCTTGTTAATTTGTTGGTAAACCTAAAATTAAATCTAATCTAATCACCCTAATCACCTATAACTCTAAGTTATCATTAACAAGATCTTAAAGTCTTAATTAATTTAGTGGCTTACCCTCTTATTTTCATCCTCTTTTATCTTACCTTAGGTTTTCTTTGTTTGGCCTTGAAACCAAGTGGTGACTCTACTCACCTCTCTGCCATTTTTAAAAGTGTATGTGTATTTGGGTGGTCCTCCATCTCTACCTCAAGTTGTGTGTGCTAATACTTACCCGTTCGTTCACTACACAAAAATATACATATGCTAGTTAGTCCAATAACTTTTTATTACAATACATGGGAGTTGATAAAGTCATTATAATGCTTAGGGAACTCAAATAATGAAATTTAATATAGGTTTAATTTATTAACTCGTAGAGTCAAAATGCATTGAAATTAATTAGTTATTACCAACCATATCAGTTTCAAAAATATGTTGTATTACAAACTATATGATCCAAAACATTTTCAAAAACATGTTGTATACCAAACTATATGATCCAAAACATGTTGAAGGTGGATGTGGGTGGTAAGCACGGTGTAATTGTTAATTCAAGTGGAATGGTTATTGAGAGAGAAGTCATTATTAATTAATTAATGTTAGACATTAATATTTAAAAGAAACATAAAAACATTATATATTCTCTCAACATTAATATTCAAAGAAGGAAGAGGTTTTTAAGATTCTAATAATCATTGCTAAAAAAAACATAAAACATTTAAACTTGTGTAAACTATTCATATATTCTTCACCCGACCACCCTCACATACCCAACAACCTACTTCACCCGACCACCCTCACATACCTAATGGTAAAGAATATATCCTCAGATATGGTTAGAATGTCGTCTTGAAAAACTTGACAATACCAATGAGCACCTGAGTGGGCTCAATGGTTAAGAACATGTGTTATCTCTGGGGAGGTCACAGGTTCAAAACCGGTGGGGGGTAGGGATGCTCATATTGGCCCGTTGTGACAAGGCTGGAAGGGTAGATGACCCCTGGGATAGAGGTTCACTTCGGTGGGCCTCGGGACGTCTCGGCCCCTACCAATTCACAAGTTATTGGTATATCTGGCTTGCGGACTGTTGGATATACTCTTAGAAGGTTGTTGTTCCCATGGTTAAAAAAAAAAAAAAAAAAAAACTTGACAATACCAATACCAATATTATAAAACTTGACAATACCAATATCAATACTATTTTATAATTGATACAACTTACAATGCTGTGTTGAAAATTTGAGAATATCAATACTGTGATAAGTACAACGTCGTGTTGCAAAATGGAGATGGTAAAAAGAGGAGGCTGGTCTTTTTAATCGGAAAGAATCATATCGTTAGGTCCACGATAATTCTGAAACCAATGCTTGTACTTTGTTACCCTCCACGATAATTCTGAAACCAATGTTTGTACTTTGTTACCCTCCACGATAATTCTGAAACCAATGCTTGTACTTTGTTACGACTTTTCTGAGCTCCTGTAAACAAGACCAGTCTCTTAGATTATGTGCCCACACACACCATTTGAGATCTTAAAATCCAGATCTCAGAAATAAGAAATATTTCACACACCATTACATCTAATGATTCTTCAGATCTCAGAAATAAGAAATATTTCACGCACCATTACATCTAATGATTCTTCACAATCACCCTCATCAGTGTCCCAACACAAGTTTCTATTAGTTTCTGATGATATGATATGTTGTCCACTGTAACACATTTATTGATACAAGTTGGCCACAATCAATCAACAACAACTACTTGTGGGAACACCAAAAAAGTTGCTCCACCCACGGTGGTCGTGAATGAGTAGGTAATATATTGCATTGCTATCCCCCACGGGAAGTCTCGCTTACGTCCATTTTGTGAACTCATAAGATATAATTCTCACTAGTTTTGTGAAGTCATAAGATAAAAATATAATTATAACAATGTATTAGTGGGTCTAATGGTTAAGAACATGTGTTTCCTCTTAAGAGGTCATAAGTTCAAATCCAGAGGGGTAGGGGGTAGGGTATGTATATCTCTGTAGACTTTACTAGTCAAATCGTTGGGCAGAGGGGGGTCCCTTGTCCCACAAACAAGGGGGTCTCATACACCAATTTGGTGTGCTGGCTTGGCCGTGACCTTAAAAATAGATTATTATTATTATTATTATATCTTATATAAACTCTAGAGAGATGAATGATCATCCTACATGTTGACTTTATCCTATGGGTTCTCCCCTTGTCCCACAAACAAGGGGGTCTCATACACCAATTTGGTGTGGTGGCTTGGCCATGACCTTAAAAATAGATTATTATTATTATATCTTATATAGACTCTTGAGAGATGAATGATCATCCTACTTGTTGACTTTATCCTATGAATTCTCATATAACCCTTGCTGTCTTCTTGCTTCGTCATTATATGAGTTCTCAATTGTGTGATATGTTGGAATGATGTGGAATGCTATTAATCTATTTTATACTCTTTCTCAATGTGGAATGTTATTAATCTATTTGACACTCTTTCTCTTTAGGGAATTTTCCCTACTTTAAGTTTTTTTTTTACATCCTTTCACCATTTTATTGTCAAGTTTAGTTATTATAGAATATTTTGGAGATGGGCATTTACCTTAGTTATTATAGAATGTTTTGGAGACACACATTTACTTTAGCCATTATAGAATATTTTGGACACATACATTTACTTCGTGGTTTGAACAAAAATACACTACACATCTCATAGCTTCATTTCCATGTAACGTCACAATGTTAAGACCATGAACTACATGTTGAGCATCGTTGTAGGGGGAGTCCATGGTTAAATTCACTGCAAAATGATATTGCTCTACAAGATCACAAGAGTGAGAGACAAGGTGGGCATAGAAATGGGAGGTGAGGCTACTTTCGAGAAGACTAAAAGCCACAAGAACCTGAGAGATGGCTATAATAACCAGTTACAAAGTACCTAGATTTTGCTCAATTTTTCTTTCCATGTGGAAATTTCTCTAGTTTTGCTCCAATTTTCTTTTTGCATGGAAAATTCACCAAATTTTCTTCAATTACTCCCACACATTTTTCCTTTTGCACAATCTAGAAACATATTTAGCATTGGTAAGTTTGTTTCTTTTGGGCTTAATGTATGATTTTTCTAATGTCTCCTTGGTCTTATTTATTTGTCCATTTTGATGTTTTAAAAGTATGAAATTCACTCTAATTTTTTTAGTGCACAATGTCATTCTCAATTCTTTGAAGAAAAATCATATTCTTCTCATAATGTCTATTCATTGCAAACTTATCCACTTTGTTAGTGCAAATATTCTAACATTAAAAACAAATATATTCTTTGAAATTTGAAGTTTGTAGTTGCCTAACAAATTTATCGTTTCTTACTCACCTTTTACCCACAAAATTGTCATATTCGCTTGATTCCAACCTTTTTGTTGCAAACTCTAGCTTGACTAAAATATGATAGTTGTTGATACAACCTCATAAAAACCACTCAAAAATATCATTCCAAGCATCATCCTTCAATTCATTAATAGAAATTCCAAGCATTGCCGCAACAAAAGTGGTTAGAGTTAAATTAGGGATGGGTGTGCGTCATCTCTTAAACTCATGACCAACCTGCTCCAAAGGCATGTGATAAACTTTTCTGCATGTAAATCATCTTTGTAAGAAAATGACGTGTAATTCTCTAGCAGTATGAATAAGACAACTCATTCCATTTTCTGTTCTCCCTGTTTTTGGGATTTTAATGCTTGCAAATTTTTAATGCATTAAAACTTGCAGAACATTAGTCATAGGAAAGGTGGGTGTAGAAGTAAGAGGTGGCTTTGCTTTCATGAAGATTGAAATCCACAAGCACGAGAGTGATGGCTACAACCATAAGGATGGAAAAAGAAATACATACAATTGTAGTTAATTTCATCTACTTAGGCATATTGAATTGATATATAAGTAGTTTGAGATTCTCATATTCATCTTACCCACATTCTTGAAACTCCTCCTTGTTTATTTTACTCTAGGTAGGCGTGACTTATAGGCATGTTGAATTGATATACAAGTAGTTTGAGATTCTCATATTCATCTTACCCACATTCTTGAAACTCCTCCTTGTTTATTTTACTCTAGGTAGGCGTGACTTAATAATACCATGGAATGGAGGGATGTAAAGAGGAAGAGTAAAGATGATCGAGAGGTGGTGAATTTCAAGAAATTATATTGGCCAATAGGTGAAGGAAGTAGGATTTTTTATTCATAATTACACATCAGATTTATAAATAACATTATTTGGGATTTATAAATTATGTTTATTCATTGAATAGTCAATTTTAGACTCTAAGAGACTTGAAACCACTAGACATTGAATACCTAAGGCACAAAGCCTATCCAAATAATTGGATGATGGATGCCAGTCATAGATTCTTTTATCACTACCCTTTGATGCCTATAGATATGTATTGACATCATTGTATGAGGAGAAATGTTAGGATAGGAGCATTCTTTTACTTTTATTGTATGCTCATCTTAAGGATTGTTGTTAGGCATTATTTCCATTTTAAAGTTGTAGCTACATTGTTATGCATTTTTGATAGCATGCTCTTAGTTTGAATCTAATTCAATGGAGTTAGTTGAGGGTGTTTCCTATGTGTGTATGTTCTTGTCTATTTCATGGATGATGCATTTATCATGTTATACATTCTAGCGAATGATTTGCTTATGTGTTTAATTGCTAATATTCTTCACCTAAAGGATAAGACAATCTATGAATAGTGGAATCTTGAATAGAAATTTCATCATTATTTCTTCCCCTGTCACTAAAATATCTTTAAAGGAAACATCATGTATGCCTTGGGTGAGACCTCTTTGAACTACTATGGCCCTTTGTTGGGCCTTATATCTTGAATTAAGCCAACAAATGTTTTTTTTCTTTGGGACCTCTATTGATGCAAGGCTAGGGAAATTTAGCAGAAGTGTTGGAGAAATTTCTATTTTCGACACACTAGTTTAGTGGGAGTAACACTAGTTCAGTGAGAGTTAATTGACTAGTTCTATTTTAGACTTTCTAATCTTAGACCATCACTATTATGCATTTATTCCTAATTATAGGATGTCATTGCCTATATGAGTGAAGATCACTCACTCATTGATTAGATCATAATATACATTGATTCTCATTCTTCATTGTGTATTTCTCTTCCTTTTCTTGATAATATTTGTTTGTGTATGCTTTATCTAGATCTCTTGTGCAGGTTTCCATGAAACACTGACATGGTATTAGAGCTATGTTGCTTGAAGCAAGCCAAAGAATAAGGAAAATCGGAGTTTCGGTGAGATAAATCCATGGGCGTACCTTTCATCAGTGATTTCTCCAAAAGCATTAAATTTTTGAGGAAACGACTCGCATGAGAAGTAAATAGACCCATTCTGCAAGTGGGTTTTCAACCATTTGGTGAGATTCCTCACCGTTTGCTCAGAAAGTAAGCCGCAAGATAGCCTCCTGAAACTGATATGAATCCGTGGTCGTACCTTTCAACAATTATTTCTCCAAAAGTATTAATGTTTTGAGGAAACGACCCAAGTGGGAAGTAAATCGACCCATTCTGCAAGTGAGTTTTCAATCGTTTGGCGAGATTCCTCATCGTTTGCTCAGAAAGTAAGCCACAATATAGCCTCCTGAAATTGATATGAATCTGTGGTTGTACCTTTCTACATTCATTGCTCCCAAAATATTAAGTTTTTGAGGAAACAACCCGCATGAGAAGTAAATCGACCCATTATGTAAGTGGGTTTTCAACCATTTGGTGATATTCCTCATTGTTTGATCAGAAAGTAAGTCAGAAGATCATCTCCTGAAACTAATACGAATTTTCACTTAAAGTGCCCTTTCTGCCATGATTTCTTAATTTTTCACTTGCAGATTGAGAGTAAATTTTTAGGGGTTCTTAGAAATAGTGGGAGAGATGGATAGGACAACTATTATACAGTGAAACCTGGTGGTAATCCTCACACCATACAATTTTTTTGATTGGAAGCCTAAGGCAGAATTCCAACTCAGAAGGAAAGGACTGTATAATTTGACGATGGTGACAGAAACATAACCTACATCAGTGATTGAGACGATTAGATGGACAAATTGTAAGGATGAGGCCACATGACTACTTCTTGATTTAATATCCATTGATTTATGGTTTCATGTTGATGCATGCAAGACTCCAAACGAGATCTGGATGACCTTGGAAGGACTCTTTGGAAAGAAGGATGAGATGCGAGGTCATATGTTTGAGGTAGAGTTGAATACCTTAGACCCTAAAAGTTTTGATAATATATAAGATTTATTTACTAAATTTAAATCTTTGATTTTGAGCTTGGGTGAATGTGGTATTGACAAGTCTACATGAGAAACAACTTATTCTAACAATCTTGACCAAGCTAGGACCAGAATACGCTGTATATGTCTCCAATTTCCATTCTGGCAGATGTCTTTTTGGAACAAATTGGAAAATGCCTACGTTGGCTCGGTTCATTGTCTCTTACACAAGAGCAGACAAAACTCATATATATGGGCATCATGAAAGATCCCAAAGCACATGCACTCACCATGCATGATGGAAAATGTCCATCCAAACAAAACGGGAAGGAGGGATATTCCAAACCCTTTAATGATTCTCCAGGTTTCAAAGACTCTTCATATTCCAAGAAGAAGAAGAAGGGAAAGCAATGCACTTACTACAATAAACCGAATCATGAAGAATCCACATGCACGAAGAAACAAATTGATCTTATGGCACAGACACTTCAACAGAAAAACCTTGGAAACTTCATTCTAGAGAGAGTCAAGAAGCAGAAGGAAGAAGATCCTACTCCTAAGAAAGGTAATCATCATGCTCTGGTTGCAATTAATTCCTCATCTGATTCATGGATTATAGATTTTGGTGCATCCCATCATATGGCAGCGAAAGATGAAGTTTTCTCTTCTTTGAGTCCATGCTCAAGACCCCCTATTTTCATGGGGGATGATACTCCAGTAGCAGTAGAAGGAGAAGGGAGAGTGGAACTCCATAATGGTAGTTTTGAGAATGTTTTACATGTTCCAAAAATTTCTATGAATCTACTCTCAGTTTATCAGATCACTCAGCAAGGTAAAAATGTTGAATTTACATCAGATTTAGTTTCAGTAATTGACATGCATAACAATTCCATCATTACAATTGGTGAGGTGGATCACAAGTCAAGGTTGTATAAATTCACTAAGTTTTATGACGATGACTCCTCTATTCTAATTACACATAAGGATAGTACTTTGCATGCACATCCAATGCAACATGCATATACTCTTGTGCTTCCATCGGTTTCAGACATCAGAGATGATTCCATACACTCAGATTCTGTACATGGAAATAAGCAGGTAGTACATCCAGATAAGAAGCCAGTGTCGAAGCTTCAACAGATGCCCAAGAAGGCACATACCACACTTCAGCCAGCAGGAAACCTGGATTCGAGGAGGACTCGATCTCAGTATGAGGAGTCTTCTCATGTATTTTCAGTTTCAGAACATGCGATGCCCATGCATTTCTATATGGTTCAATCTACTGATCCGAAGACCTACAATAAATCTGTGTGAAATCCATTATGGCAAGCATCCATGCAGGAGGAACATGACTCTCTCCTAGAGAATCAAACTTGGCATCTGGTTCCACTTCCACCAGAAAGGAATATTTTTAGGTGCATATGGGTCCACACGATCAAGAGGTACAAGGCCCGACAGGTTGCCAAATGACTTCATCAGATCCATAAATATTTCTACATCTTCATGAAGACTTTCAATGAGCAGAAGTTTTATACTTTGCGAGATCGTCTTGCAGTGAAGAACACAGTTGCCTAGCAGCTGCCATTTTCTTCTTTTGATACATTATCTTTTAAGGGGGGGTTTTGTTCCCATGTGGTTTTCCCTCTTTCCTCGTTTTTATTTAGTGTTCATTAGTTGCATTGTACATGAGCACCTAAAATGGTCTAGTAGTCGGGATTCATTTTTTACTCCATAGTGATGTTCAGGGGGGGTGTTGGAGAAATTTCTATTTTCGGCACACTAGTTCAATGGGAGTTAACTGACTAGTTCTATTTTAGACTTTCTAATCTTCGACCATCACTATTATGCATATATTCCTAATTATAGGATGTCATTGCCTATATGAGTGAAGATCACTCACTCATTGATTAGATCATAATATATATTGATTCTCATTCTTCATTGTGTATCTCTCTTCCTTTTCTTGATAAGCTTTGTTTCTGTATGCTTTAGCTAGATCTCCTGTGCAGGTTTCCATGAAACACTGACAGGAAGATGGTGAAAGTCAAGTTGCAACACTAGTTTGATGTGTATATCCATGTCTTTGCTTGTCAAGAATGTGTGTATTAGGCTTGGATGTGGAAATATTTAAGAAGACATGCCTCTTTGAAGAGGAAAATGATATATTTTGGACCAAATTTCTTTTAATTTTCTACAAATGGATAAAATAATGATGAAGAAGCCTCACTATTGGTAGCCATATGTGGAGGTTGATTTTAATGTTTCAAATCTACTTAAGTTGTAGATATTTCATGGGGGAGATGGGGTGGCACCTTGTAAATTTGGAAAATATTAAGTGATTCCATATAAGAGGTATTTATTGTTAAGAAATGTAAGTAGCAAGACAAGAACTTGGTGGAAAAGGCTTTAAGCCATATCCAATTCATCCAATGATATCAATATATAGTACATGTATCTAACCACCTCTAGATCTAGATCTCACCGACAACTCATCAATGGAGAATGAAAACACCTCATTAGTAGATAATGATGAAAACTCATAAGAAGGTGATCTTGGACTTTGTGATTTTCTAGGGAATCCCAATCTAATATTCCCCCTGATCCAGAATTGGATCTAGGAGCTTGATGGGGCTCATAAAGGCCTAAAAATCAAAGTTGTTGAATGCTCAAGAAAATAACATGATCGCATAGTGCTCGTCGCAATATTTCCGATGGCGCAAACAGATTGTAAATCTAACATCGTATGCGAAAGTTATTGCATTCAAAAGTTTTGCATAAACAGATAAAAAATAAAAGATCAAACTGATAAAAAAATGACGTGAAAGTAAGTACATGTGATAGTGGATGGTGACTAAGCAGATGAATGTGTTAATATGATATGGCATTGTTATATTTATTAACAATTAAATATTTTGTGTCATAAAAAAAATGCTAACTCAAAGTTTCATGTGATATGGTTATATGATTAGTCAACCATATGATATGCGCTAACCAAGAGGTCGAGATTGTGGTTTGTTAAGCCAACTTCACAAATATCATATGATCCGCGCCCTTTCCAAAGTATTTTCCACATTATACTCCAACCATATATATTATGGTTATGTTGCATATTATATGCCACAAATGTTTGTAATGTGGGTTTAAACCCCATCTATATATATGATTTGTTTTTAATCCATAAAAAAAGGCACTCCATACCATTTGGCATTTGGCAATGAAGTGGGTAAAATCTTTATATTATGGTTTTTAAAAAACCATATCCAAGGATTCTATGCCATATTTCATGAGATTTGGTGAGATTTAATGCCACAAAGAGTGGGGTTGTTGGGATTTGATCCACAACCACTATTTTTTAAACCAAAATATTATCCCAATGTTGTTATAGGTTAAATTATACCAAGTTATGCAGAATAGTGAGTTTTATGCAGAGAAACCAATGAACTAGCCAAGCTTTGGAGGCCATTTTTGAGAGCTATACTCAGTCTTTTTCAGTGTTGTTAGTTGCGTTGGGTTTCTGAGGTCAAGAAAAACACAATGAGACCAGTATGAAATCCATTTGATGCAATTTTTATGTACATTTTGAGCATTTGAAGAAATTAATAAGAAATCCTCCCCCACTGAGACAAAGGTCTGGAGACGTAGGCGAGACTGCCGAACTCCGTTATCACATTGGAGTTATGGTTTGTTGTTGTTTTATGCTTCATTTAAGTTATGTACATGTTTATATGGTTGTGATATATTCTCATATCTTCTTCCTTTTTCATTAAGCTTCCTAATTGGTTAAATAACACATGCTTAATAACTCAACCATAGTCGTGTAAAAGATCTTTTCAGATCAAGTGGTATCAGAGCTAGTTGATGTTTGGATTTGAGTTTTGCATGTTAACCAGGGAAAAACTAAATCGTGGTGAAGGTGAGCTTGTTGAAGAGAACCCATTGATTGGATTGAGAAAGAGAACTTCTCAAAGCGACAAGATGGCATCGAAAGAGGGACTTTCTCAGGATGAGAAAGAGTTTCGAAAAACTTTCTTCGCCGTGTCAGAGATGATGAAGGTTTTGTACGAGGATTACTTGGAACGGAAAAGACCAAATATGGGTGAATCTTCAAAGGGAAAAAATGAAGAAGGAGATGATCCTCCTTAGATTCCTCCTTCACCTCCATCATCACCTCCTTCTTCTCCTTCTTCTTCAAGTTCAAGTTTTAAATCCAATGCAAAGAAACATGTTCATAAACATAAGAACGAAATGTCTTTGTTAAAACTTGATGTTAAATTCGAATTACCCATGTATGATGGTGACATTAATGCACATATACTTGAAAATTAGGTCAGAGAGATGGAGGTCTATTGTAGTGTGCAACAAATCAAGGATGAGGCCACACAAATCAATTTGGCATCATTGAGACTTGTAGGCGCAACACTCATATGGTGACAAATAAAGTTGCAAAATGGCATGCAACAAGGTAATGTATTTCCATCATGGCAAAGTTTTATTTTTAAACTTAGAAAAAAATTCTATCCTTTGGGTTATAAAGAGAAAGCATTAATTGAATGACAAGCTTTAAAACTAAGAAAATGAAAAACAGTGCAAGAATACACAGATGGCTTTCGTAAAATGGAATTGATGTTAGATATTCCTTTACATACCCAAGAAACTCTTATGAAGAATATAGGAGGTTTACCTGCACATATACAAAATATTGTATTCATGTTTGGGCCAACTAATCTTGATGAAGTTTCTGTTCAAGAGACATACATTGAAGAAGGGAAAACAAGTGTTGGGATACCAGGGGAATCGTCTTCAAGGAAAGAGGACAAGAGGAAGTGGCATGGAAATAAGTCAAATTCAGTGGCGAGAAAGGAAGAGAGACCCTCTTGCAAGCATTGCAAAAGAGGGGCATGACGAGGATCATTGTTGGCAATTGCATCCTGAGAAGAGGCCAAAGTGGTTCAAGGAAAATAAAGGGAGACAAATTGTTGCAACGACAACATGAGCGACAGACTTGAGATCGGATTCATGTGATGAATCAAAGGTCTTATTGGTTGGTATGATAGGTAAAATTGGTGAAGGAATTGATTGTAGAAGTAGCTTGTTTCATATAAGGGTCATCATGTGACACACTAAGGTTGATACATTAATTGATAGTGGATCTCAATCTAACCTAATTTCAGAGGAATTAGTTAAGCAATTGGGGTTAAAAACACAGATACATCATAAGCCCTACACACTTCAATGGATAAGCAACAATGCACATAACCAAGCAGTGCACATTAAAATTTGTTATTTCATCTAAGTATGTGGATGAGGTAACATGTGATGTAGTGCCACTAAGTGAATGTGAAATGGTCTTAGGCAGTCCATACTTGTATGATCGTAAAACAATCTTCTACATGACAAATAATTAATATCATTTAACCAAAGCAGGTCAAAAATATGTGGTTCATGCTCATCATGTAAAGGCAAATAAAACTCTTCAAACAATGGAACAGTTAAAGAAGGCAGTTCAAGCAAGAAACAAACCTATAATTGTTTCAAATCAAGTAATCGATCTTAAGCAAGAACACGAAATGATTGTAGAATGGAAAATCAATCACAATTTGCTTCAAGATAAGTTATTGTTGTGCAAATATTACAAACATATCATCTCATTTGCAGTCATATTTTTGATGGTATCATTAGTAATGTTGTCAACATGGATGATAGTGGCTTCAGTAAAATGTGACAGGGTACAAGTGCCTAACATAATGCTGCCAGTTATCATGATTTTTTTACAGTTGATCTTGATGAGACATGTGCATAGGATAGAGTTTAAAGACAAAGAACAAGTCAGGTGGCCTATCCCGCACTTGATGACTGGTCAATAACCTTTTGTGGGACCAAAATGTCTTTAGTGGGGAGATGTGATCCATAATTGGATCCAGGAGCTTGAAGGGGCTCAAAAAGACCTAAAATCAAAGTTGTTGAATGCTTAAGAAAATGGCATGATCACACAGTGCTCGTCGCAAGCTTTCCGACGACACAAACAGATTGTAAATATGACATCGTATGCGAAAGTTATCACATTCAAAAGTTTTGCATAAACAAGTAAAAAAAAAGAGTCAAATTGATCAAAAAATGACGTAGCAGTAAGTACATGTAGCAGTTGATGGTGATTGGGCAGGTGATTGTGTTAATATGATGTGGCATTGTTATACTTATTAACAATTTAATATTTTGTGGCATAAAAAAATGCTAACTCAAAGTTTCATGTGATATAGTTATATGGTTAGTAAACCATATGATATGCGCTAACCAAGAGATCGGGATTGTAGTTTGTTAAGCCAACTACACAAATATCATATGATCTGCGCCCTTTCCAAATTAGTTGCCACATTATACTCCAACCATATATATTATGGTTATGTTGCATATTATATGCCACGAATGTTTGGAATGTGGGTTTAAACCATACATATATATATGGTTTGTTTTAATATATATATATATATATATATATATATATATATATATATATATATATATATATATATATATATATATATAT
>ML787372.1:299206-309792 GCA_009831015.1 Picea engelmannii
AAAAAAAAAACATATCCAAGGATTCTATGCCATATTTCATGAGATTTAATGCCACAAAGAGTGGGTTTGTTGGGATTTGATCCCATAATCACTACTTTTTAAACCATAAGTTTTTACCTAGGTCAAATTATACCAAGTTATGCAGAATAGTGAGTTTTATGTAGAGAAGCCAATAAACTAGTAAAGCTTTGGAGGCCATTTCCGGGAGCTACACTCAGTCTTTTTCAGTGCCGTCAGTTGCGTTGGATTTCTGAGGTCGAGCAGAACACCGTGAGAGAAGTATGAAATCCATTTGTTGAAATTTTTATTTACATTTTGAACATTTGAATAAATTAACAAGAAAGCCTCCCCCACTAGGACAAAGGCCCTGAGACGTAGACGAAATTGCCGAAATCCGTTATCACATTGGTGTTATGGTTTGCTGTTGTTTTATGCTTCATTTCAGTTCTGTACATGTTTATATGGCTGTGATATCTTCTCATATCTTCTTCCTCTTTCATTAAGCTTCCTAATTGGTTAAATAACACATGCTTAATAACTCAACCATAGTCGTGTAAAAGATATTTTTGGATCACCCCCCCTCAATCACAAGTCTCAATAATTATACGAGTAAAGAAACATGAACTATTGCATAAACTTATGTCATCTTTAATATAAAACTTATAAATTGATATTTAATGAAGATATGCCTAAAAATCACCAATATGGATGTTGGATGGTTCATCTAAAATGAACTTTGAAAGAGAGTATAAATTATGGAAGTGAATAGTTGTCATGTCTGAAAATTTCTTGATTACTTGAAAGTTTGATCATTTGCCAAGTAATTTGGCTAGAATAAACTGATGTCTTTTACTATTTGGTGAAAAAATAGGATCAACATTCTACTATAAATAATAAAAAATAGGATCACTAAAGTTATCTATGAATTTAGACACAATTAGGTGTCAAATAACATCCTAATCAATAATTGATTTGATTATAGAAAGTCTATTCATGAGACTAGTTCCCATGCTAGATTTCTAATATTTTGATTGGATTTTGATTGATATGACTTAAAAAATTGAAGCATGACTATCATCATTGATATCCCCCCCCTATTAGGTGCAAGGTGAGAAGATTATTGAAGGGATCCAAGCTTGAGATTTTTGATTCATCTGGTCTTCAATAGTTCATCACTCTATCTAGTGGGTTTTTTGGTTTACCACTCATCATTTTGACTTAATTAATGTGGTGGTTTTTTTGGTTGACCAATATCCATTTTTATTTCATCAATGCAACCCCCCAACCCCCCACCCCTTGAGTGCATGAGAGCTCAATTTTGTTTTCATTAGTGTACTCCCCCCTTTGAGTGTAAAAGAGTACCATTTTCTTTGGCTCGTGTTTCGATTTAAAAGAAATGTATAATTAGGCCCCAATCATGCCAAAAATATTCATCTAGAATAACTATTTAAAATCCATCTTCTTTTGCAATTTTTTTATGAAAATATGTCTTTCCCTGTGTCTGAACTAGATGGTAAGACTTATGGAACTACTTGACTTGTTTATTCCATCACCAAGAACTTATCCACTTCTTCTTTTGACATTTATTTGAATGATGATTTGTTTACCCACAATGAAGACAAGGATCGAGCATAAAACATTAATTATCCATGTGAGCAACTCGATGGAAATGTTGGCACTTAGAAATGTGATGTTGAATTGAAAAAGGTGATATGGAATATTCTTGAAGGAATCATGCACTATAGAAGTGTATTGGTCTAGAATACTTAGTAATATGAAAGGTAAATTATTTATCATATCTTAGTCCTATTATGTGTTTGTTTTCATATATTTCTTCCCAAGGTTTGATGATAGGCTTGGTGTTGGACACACTGACCACACTGAGAGGGGGGTGAATCAGTGTAGGGTTCTTTTTCAAACTTCCCTTCACAAAACTCCTTAGTTAGCAATCACCAATTACTCATCACTTGTTATTTTCATTTATAACCAGTTAAATGTGAACATATATAAACAACGTATATCATCAATAAGTCATCACCATAAGAAACACAAGGAACACACGATGTATGTACAATTTTCTTTTTATTACAGAGTACAATCCTTGGGTTATTAACAACAACTGAATAGAGTTACAACTCCATAAGAGCACCGGCTCTACAATTCAAGACTCAACTTACACAACTCAACACCAACTAAGAAGAGGAATCAATCCTCAAAAAATACCAATTTGTCAATAGGTACGTGACCTGTCAGTAGTGCAACACGCGTATTTACGCCTCCTACCAGTAGTACAGCTCGCGTATGTACGCGACCAATCTGTACTACAACATGCGTATGCCTTCTGAGTAATTAGGGTTTTCTCTGTATGAAAAAAATCAGATCCTTTGCAGCCTTCAGTCACATCTACTTATGTCTTTCACTATCCAATATTAACCATAACCAATCACAACACATATATTCTCTCCCACAACTTACTCATGCTCCTTAACCATACAATATGAATGCTACTTAATCATGTATAAGCAACCAATATACTATGGAAATCATATCAGTATTGAACCATGAGAGTGCTGCTCACTGTATCAATCAACCAACATAACCATATCACAACAACCATACCAAGAATGCCTTAAGAATTCACCATACAATAAGCAAGAGTATCCATCAAGACAACTATGTAATCATACTAGTGTTTCTATGGCATATCTGAGCCCATAGAATGCAGATCTGGAACTTGCTTCAGACTTCAAGAACCTGGCATCAACTCACACTCAAGTCTCCATGACTTCATCCATATGTACGTGATCTTCCTTCCTTCAGCCCGCGTGTGTATGTGTTCTTCCTCACTGTAGCCCACGTATGTACGCGCTATGTCCCACTGTTGCTCGTGTACTCCTTCAGAAACTAGGGTTTCTGAACTTCCGAAACTTTCGCTGTCATGATCTCAGACTTACAGAAACTATGATGTGTCCATGAGATCCTCTAGTCAATCTCTCTCTCAGAATAGATCTTTAAGATATGCTCAAGAGATTATTTTCATAAGAGACCCTTTCCTCTTATTTATACTCTCCAAGTAGCTTCCTTAGAAGCATCTTCTATGCCACTTTGTCCACATAGTCACCTATGTCCAACTTTTCCCAATTTGCCACTTGTCCATGTATCCAATAGCCACTTGACCACTTAACCCATTTTCCTCATTTTAGGTTTAACCTTCTTATAACCACTTTCCATAATTAGAAAGTTCTCCATTTACTTTATTATTTAAATAATCCTCTTTGACTTTGTCACTTCACTTTATTATTTAAATAATCCTCTTTGACTTTGTCACTTCGCTTTATTATTTAAATAATCCTCTTTGACTTTGTCACTATTATTTAAATAATCCTCTTTGACTTTGTCACTTCACTTTGTTATTTAAATAATCCTCTTTGCAAGAACTTTGAATTCTTTGACCTTTTGGGGCTTCAATCCAACATATGAGGGTTTTCCAACTTTGCAAGGCCATAACTCTCAAGCTGTGAGGAGTTATGTGATGTTCCACATACCACTGGAAATTGATTGACAAGAATTATCCATCTAGGATAGTTTCACTAAAATATTCACTGGTCTTCATCTTATTATTCCATAATTAAGCATGGGTTCTCTAACCATACTACTAGGATAACTCAACTGCAAAGCGTCTTCCTGTGAGGACTTTCACCATAAGGGGAGCACTTTGAAGTTCATCCATTTGTACTCCTTATCAACCATGATAAGACAATAATGATTCATCTTAAATCAATCCAACTATGCATCATATATTAATGAAACCACATCGATCCATCTATGCATCATATATCAATGACAACTTATTGATCCATCTTCATCTATGCATCATATATTAATGGCAACTCATTGATCCATCTTCATATATGCATGAAATCATATTAATATGACTCCACTTGGAATCAATCCATTGACATCAAGGACAATACATGATCCATCAATATACTATGACAAGACATTGTTCCTTTGACATCAATCCTTTGGCATCAATGACAACATGATTCAAAAATCTCCCCCTTTGGCATTGATGACAATACCAACATTGATGTCAACACCAATCATTGATGGAAACATGTATACAAGGAATTTCTCTACACCAATAGTCATCGCAATCACATCAATGTGACTATCTCTCCCCCTTTGACATCAATGGAAAAGGGTAGTTCTCTCCTTGGGGATGCTTCCCATGCCTGAGCTCTCCTTAGGTCTGCTCCCCCTACCTGAATGCCTTTATTCTTCCTCTGAATAATATCTCCCCTTTTTAACAAGGGATATTACTCTGATGTAATTATGAATATATATAGCTCATGCCCCCCCTGTGACCATTGCTCCCCCTAGAACTATGCCTCTGTGATCTTTCTCCAAGTATAGGTCTATTTTTTTCAAGTATTTGACTTTGCATATAATAAATCTCTCCTCCTGGAATCATGGGAAGAAGAATGACTCCACATATGGGTATGTCTCCCCTTATCTTATCTGCAATATGAACAATATGCTACCACTGCAATATACTTCTGCTGCAGATGCTACTGCTCAACCGAAACATAGATCAACGACTATTTCTATGATGATCCTTGGACCTGTCCATGCATCAAACTTGTTCCATACCATACATCATGAAGCAAAATATATGTCAACAATGAATAAAGAATCGTGAACAAAACATCAACCAAGTACATCATGTGCCAACCATGCACAATACCCATGTACATCAATACCATATCATATGCCATAAGATATCATCAATGGAGTGCATCAACCATATTCCTCTACCAACATGCCAACCATGTGCCACAAACAAGTGTCATATCATTCATGATATGCCTCCACCATGAACCAAGTGCCACGACCATGTATCTCAATAAATCAAGTGTCTCAAACTATATCATCCCATATATCATGTACCAAAGTATATGCTAAACAAGTAATACCAATGGTGTACCTTAGCCAAGTATTATCAGCCAAAAACATACACCATCTATGAGTGCATCAACATTGCACTAAACATGTATCACCACATGTACCAATCAAGTGCATCAACCATGCACCAATACCACAACAAGATGAAATACAATCAAGATGTGTCCTCATACATGTATGCCATATCCACCTTAAAACATGTGTCAATCAAACTGCTAGTATGTGCTTCTAACAATGTACCAATCATGAATCAACTATAGATCAAGATATGAATCATCAATGATGTACAATATGACCACCCATAAACTCATCAACTATATGTCCCACTATGTAGCCCATCCTCATGCCAAATACATGCACCAAGATATCCAACAAATATACATCTCACAATACATCATAAGATATATCAATGGAGCTCAAATAAGTACTAGCTATGTACTCTAAATGATCTTCCTCAACCATCATTCACTTAAGAAAATACTAAGCATCCAAAACTATATGTACTAAAAGTGTTCCTCAATAGATCAATGCCATCTCTAGCTAGCATCAACATGATATATCTCATAACCAAAGTGTCATAACTTCATGGTCACAACCAACATTGTTCTTCAATAGAAAAATGTCTGAATCCATACTCAAGGGTTAGTACCATGTATTCAAGATAGTCTTTCAACACTCAATCATATATCACCACCATACATACAACAATTATGTATGCCAACATGTAATCATGAAAACCTTCAACAAACCTTGTCAGACCCTGCAAAAAACCATGTCAGACCCTACAACACAAAGTTATATCATCATACCACGCTGCAACTCATGTGCACAACCCTTTTCCCAAGGCTCTTTACCAAAGATACGCGACCTACTGCACAGACAGATCATGTATGTACATGACCTATTCATAGGTCAACTAGTGTATGTACGTGACTGTTACCATTGTAACCTGTGTATGCTTCTGAAGATGACAAACTTGAGCTTCCCTTAAGGCTGCCACTTTGTTTTGATTGATCAATCTTCTTCACTCACTTCTGAAGGTGTCCCTGCTTCTCAGAACTTGAACTATGAGCTTCCATCCTTTCAAAAATGTCTCCCTTCCTAACTTCATGTTTTCTTCTAGTCATGCTATATGAAGTGCTCATCATGGACTTTCTTCTTGTGTTCAAACAATTCTGGTATTTGTGGCCAAACCCACTATAACTATAGCATCTCATGGTGTGACAATGAATAACAACGTGTCCTACTTGATTACATCTCCAACATCTCAGGGTGTTATGAAATCTTTCATTATCTTTCCTTGCATAAAATATGCATTCAAAATCTTTGTGACCATATTCATTACATGAGTAACATTGACCATGGAAAACATTTTCATACCTTTGGTTTGGTGTCCATCTTGAAGGTGTCTTGAATTTGCATTGAGATGTAAAGATGACTTCTTGATGTCTTCCTTGCTTTTTCCTTTTGAAAGTTTCCTTCCCTTGTGTAGATGGTTGAATTGCAACATCTTTTGATAATGAGGGACTTACCTCAAGCTTCTTTGAGGTGCTTGCTTCAACATGTGTAGCTTCTTTGTTGTATCCAAGACCTGATTTATCATTTGGTGATCTTTGTGAAGAAATTGAGCATAAGAATATTAGTACAAGAAGATTGGCGGAAAAGGCCTCAAGCCATAATTCTCAACATTGTATTCATCTTAATGATACAAATATATAATACAATAATGAAACCACCTCAATTTTTCTCACATCGACACCTCATCAGGAGATAAGGTAGGAGGAGGAATATAGGAATCTAGAAACACACTTAGAATAACAACTATATCCTAGTATGTGAAATATACAAAGGTGGTATACTAAGACTTAATGATTGTATATGAGAAAGAGGCTAACATTCCCCCTCTCAATCATAAGTCCAAACAACAATACCAACAAAGCAAGTGCATAAGTTGGTATATCTCCTTGTCTTCATGCTGAAACTCCTGAGCTGAGCCACAATGAAGAACTGCCTGAAAAACCGCCAATCTGGATGCTGAATTTGTTCATCTGAAATGAACTGGAAGAGAAATAAGATATGGAAGTGAGCAGTTGCGATATCTGATTGCTTGACAATTCAATCATTTTGCCAAGTATTTGAGCTAGAAGAATATGATATCTTCTGCTAATTGGTGAACATGTAGTATCACCACTCTATTATTAGTGTATCACTGAAAGCTCTCTCTGAATCGGTGGTTTGGGATAACCAATGACCAATTGATACCATGTATCTGATGGTTTTTGAATGACCACTAACCAATTTTGACACTTTTAGGTGTCCAAAAACATCCCAATGTATAATGTGTATGATTCAATTGCAAGTCATTGGACCATAATCCTGCCAAATTCTGCCATTTCTGGAAAATCTCATTATGTAATCATGTGAGCCAGAATGCCTGAAATTTGTTCACTTAATGTGAACTCCAATCTGATGAGAGTGAACCAAGAGAAGTGAATCAACTTCTAGTCTGACACATCCCTGAAAATGCCTGACAACTCAATCAAATGCCAAGCGGCAATGCATAAGGATCCTCTTGTCCTCTACTAGGTAAAATGTCCATCTATGTTAACCAAACGTCCACATCAATCCTCTCAAAATCAAAATCAATATCCCAAACTTATTGAACCATAATTCTGCCAAAGTCTATCATCTACAGACCGCAGTTGCCCATTTGGAAAATTTCATGCCCATATGGCATACTTGATGTTTGTTGTTGTCGAAACTTTCTGTCTGACAACCATATTCAATTCCATCATCAATTCCCCCCTTTGTTAGCTGAAAGGAGAGACCAAAAGTGGTTTCATGAACCATCGTCATTGGAATTTTGAACTCCCCCCCTTAAGGTGCATGAGAGTTTCATCATTTTACTCCCTCCTTTGATGCTCAAGAGAGTACCACACTTGTTCCATTTGAGTAAAACACAAAGTGGGCATGTGGAAAAGCCCACATGTTATCTCATCCCATGAGGGCCATGCTCAAAAGATACGCCATAAGGGGACCACTTACATGAGGTACAAAAATGTTATTTGCTACAAGATTGGTCTTTACTTGAGATTGAATTCTTCGGTAAGACTTATATAATCGCTTGGTTGTTGATGACCACTGCCAAGGATCAATCCACTCATAGTGAATCTTCAATCTTGCAAGTTTCTTCAGTGTTGAACATCTGTCTGAAGAATGGTTATGCTTGCCACAATGTTGGCAAGGATGGAGATCAAACCATTGATTCTCCTTGTGACCAACTCGATTGTAATGTTGACACTTATCATTCTAATGTTGAATTGGAACAGGTGAAAGTGAATCTTCTTGAAGGAATCCAACACTTTGGAGCTTGATTGGTATGGAATAATCGAGAATATGAAAGGTAACTTCCTTTTCATATCCAAGTCCTGTTCTATTCTTGTTGTAGATGATTTCTTCCCAAGGTTTGATGATGGGCTTGGAAAGAGTATTCTGAGTCTGATTATGCTGAACTTGAACAACTTCACCTTCATTGGAAGTTGCTTCTGAAGTTGGTTCGCTAAGGTTATCCTTCACTGACTGTTGATTAAAAAAATCATCATCATCATCATTGTCATCATAGAGAGGGTTGTGATGAACAAAAACTAGTTTAGAACACTTCACTCGTTGTTTATTTTTGAGATTAGTCAACTCATCATTCAATAGTTGGGATAGAGATTGAAGAAGTCTAACTTTAGCTTGCGTCACTTGCAAACAAGTTAGTACTGATTGAAGAGTTTCTTTGTTCGATATCACTATGTTATCTTCAGTGGTGTTTATTAGAGTGTTCAATAATTCTAATAATTCTATATTTCGCTCCATTTGAACACGCTCACTTGAAATTCTCGTTCACTTTCTTTTCTCGCTCGCTTGAATTTGTTTCTCGCTCGCTTGCTTGAACTTTTCTTGTTTTCTTCCAAGAAGTTGAGGATGTCGGTTATGACCGAAAATGCATCCAAACTTGTGATGTTTACAATGATTTGAGTTAAGCTACTCAACCTTGTCAATTTCGACTCAAAATTACAATGAATCTTGGGTGTTGGGCTGAACCGAGAATGCACCCAATTACAAATAAATTTAACTTGATTTGATTGGACACTTAAAAAATAATTATAGTTGATCTTGATTACTTACAAAAAATACTATTTGCAAGTTTACAATAAATGTCGATTTCAAGGTTGAGTTGATCTCCGAATTTGATGATGCTTCGAGTCCTTGATTATGAGCTTGATGTGTCCAATGTTGATGTGATTGCCAATTCGATATCTTCCTTGCGTCTTAATTGAGAGCTTTGATTTAGAAACTGAATGGATTTTCAAATCGATGATGCTTTGAGATCTCCTTGATTATTAGCTTGTTGTGTCCACTGCTGCAACAATTTGAGCAATTTCTCATTTGATTAATTTGATTGCATTTCCTTCACTGATATGATTTGATTGCTTGTAAATGCTAGATCATATGCTCTTGATTGTAACTGCTTGACTTAGTACTTTGTGTGTGTTGCATTATACAATAGGTTACAAGTGTCAAAGCTAGACACAAAATCACTACATAAAGCAACCATAAGAAAAACACCATCACACAAGCACAATCACACACAAGGACAAATGTCCTTAAACCCTCTTATTCAATTTCGGGGTGGTCTAGGACAAGGAGCGAAAAAATGTTGATTTTATTATAGGATATCCTTCATGTGAACACAAAAATATGTCCAAATACATTGAGAAGTCTTCAACCTACTTTCTCCTTAAAAATGCTTTTAATGAGACTTTTACATTCACATCATTCCTCCTTTTAAAAAGTTAGTGCTCATATGTCTCCTTAAAAAAACAAAAACATTAATACATCAATCCTTACATCTCCTCTCCTCCTTCATAGAAAGGGCACAATTTTTTTATGTCTTCAAATTCAAAAAGAACATAAATATGTTCTTCATTTCTATAAAAATAAAAGAAGGCTTTCCACTTTAAATAATATAAATTACCCAACTTGAGCCTTATACCCCACTTGTTTTTTAATGTAATAAACTATTACAAATTCCTAGAAAGTATTTACCACTTAAATATCATATCTGTACTTTTGTAAGATATTATATATCACTTTTAAAAGATTGACGTGCCATAAAAAAATATGCACAAGAAATATGGAAAATATGGAACACCAAATCTTTTTGGAGGCCGTGTACACATCACATGAGACTTGTCTTATTTTAATTCATTCAACAATCACTCAAACCCTTTGAAATCACGTCGATCTTAGTTGATGCGAAAATCGTGGTCTTAGTTGAGCAAATCGTGGAGGAGATTTGATGAGAAAATTGTTGAGCGAATAAGTAAATATTTGATGATGCATTTCGGACTAAAGCGTTGACGCAATCTTGTGCATGAAATTCTTGTGTTCTTGTTTCTTTCGTTTTGACTTGAGCGATCCACATATATGCAATCTCGCACGCCTCAAAACAATAATGCATATTGAACACAGAATGTTTGTTTCACCGCCTCAAAACAACAATGCATATTGATCACGAATAATATAAACCTATCACTGTGTCTAACTTTAGATTGCTAGACGGATTTTCTTTT
>ML787372.1:326368-363224 GCA_009831015.1 Picea engelmannii
CTATAGATTAGTATATCATCAAAAAATACTAACACAATTAAAACTAATGGCCTAAAGCCGACATAAATAAAATAACATTACTAATATACTATGCCCCAATTAAGGGGTAATGAGCCAATATTAGGGCTTAACAGTCTGGTCCCAACAACAAGCATTCGATGATTTGAAGAAACACTTGTTCTCATCTCGAGTACTTTCACTACCATACCTACAACAACCCTTTGAGATCGAGACAGATGCTTTAGACTATGTTGTGGGTGTTGTTCTCACTCAGCACCGCCACCCCGTGGCCTATCATAGTGAGACACTATAAGATGTTTTCCCTAAGTACCCTACTTACGACAAAGAAATGTACTCCATTATGAAATCCTGCCGCTAGTGGAAACATTACATTCTTAGGAAGGAGACAATCATCCACATTGATCATAAGCCACTGTAGTTCATGCAGACACAAGGCAAATTACAGAATGACCACCATCAAAAGTGGTCCACATACTTACAACAATTCCACCACAACATCAACTATAAAACATGAAGCACCAACCACGTCATTTATTTCCTCAGTAGACCTCCAGTTGCGACACTCACCACAGTTCTAGACTCTTGCAGCCATGAGACCTCTGGATGGCCCCAACTCTATGAGACAGACCCAGACTTCGCCATCACCTACCAAATGTTGGGTGCAAACGCAATTGTCGATAATTTCCATATTTAGGATGGGTTGTTGTGTTGTCTGGGCCATATCTGCGTTCCATCAAGCGAGCGAGCGAGGCTGATCTGGGAAGCCCACTACAGTCAGGTGGCAGGACACTTCGACGTTGAAAAGACAATGGCGATGATACATAAACATTTCTACTAGTTGAAATTTCGACAGGAGATCAACAAGTATATCAGGTCCTGCACTGCCTGCGCTATTTCCAAACTGACCACTAAGAAACAGGGCCTGTACACCCCTCTTCCTACTCCTGAGATTCCATGGGAATCCATCTCAATGGAATACATGTCGGGCCTCCCGTCCACCAAGCGGGGAAATGACTGTGTTTTTGTGGTTGTTGATCGCTTTTCTAAGATGCAGATTCTGGTTTCCTGCAAGAAGAGCATCACAACATAATCCACTACCAAGCTCTTCTTTGAACGAGTCTGGGTACATTTTGGAATCCCACAAACCATTGTCTCATATCGGGATAGTCGATTTCTCAGCAAATTATGGTCAAGCCTCTGGTCACTGTTGGACACCAAGCTCACCAAATCCACGACCTTCCACCCCCAGACAAATGGCCAAACTGAGGTCGTAAATTGAATGATCGTTCATATCCTGCGCATGTATAATTCCAATCACCCTTGCACATGAGATGAGAGTCTTCCCTATATCCAACATAGCTAAAACCGAGCCCTTCATAGCTCAAATGACCACAACCCCTTTCAGGTAGGGTTGGGATTCCAACCATTGGGTCCCATAGATGTTGCACTTCCCCTTGCAGTCACCTCTGCCGACTCATCTCCTGCTCCAACTGAAGCTGACAGAGCCACCCGATTCATTGAGAGGATCCAGCATATCCTCTAATAGGTTCAGGATATCCTACAAAAGTCCAATGAAAAGTACAAGCAATGCCATGATCAACATCGGGTGCCACATAAGTTTCATGTGGGCGACAAATTTTGGTTGCGCTTGTAGAAAGAACGCCTTACAAGACCCCATCGGAAGCTTCTCCCACTCCGTTATGGGCCATACACCATCACCAAGGATGTGGGGGATAATGATTTTGAGCTGAACATTCCTCCTTTCCTTGGCCTGCACCCAATGTTCAACATGGACCTCCTTGGACCTTATTTCCCACCATTATTGGACACCTCAAACGTAGCATAACAACTGACACCAATAGAGCTCAACCCCGACTGCATACAACATGCATCCAGTGATCAAATTTTGGACACATAGATCAAGGGAACTCAACAACAAAGGATCTAGATTTATTGAGTCGTCAAAGCAGGGCAACTCCTGCACTAAGGCAAGTGGCTCACCAAGGGCCAAATCCAACATAAATTTCCTCATTTGATGGGGGAACTCAACGCAATGGATACCATTGCTTCCTAATGGGGGAGGATTGATTCAGGTGGATATTGGTGGCCACCCACCTTTTCCAGCTGGCTCAAAACAACTTTCTGTCAATTTTGGTAATTTACTATTTTTAGCAGTTTTTTGGGTCGTGAACTTTCAGAGCCGTTTTGAGGCCCTAAACACCATTTTTTTGGGTATCTACCAAATGGGAAATTTCATCATGATATTTTTTTCAATATTTTTATTCCTCAGATAGATATTTACAATGGGCTATCGTGCGCCTAAAACGGATATCGTATGAAAAAGTTACGACCCCGGGAACTTGATGTACTGACTTACCCAAACGAGGCCCACATGACTTTTGGTGCTTCATATCCTGGGGTTAGGTTTTTGGATGTCTAGGGTTTTTGACACTCCTGTTTATTGTAAAAAGGCCTTCAGAGTCTCATTGTAATCACCTTCTTGCGAATGAGTGCAACCGTCACATCTCTTCTCAAAGATAAGCCGCCACCATTCCAGCAAGCTTGTTTTCCGCTGCATTTTATAGTTTCAACTTATTTCCTTGTTGAATAGAAAACCAGTTTTACTGTATCTCTGTTATTATGTGTTAAGCATCTGTTAATAATATGTAGTCATTTCATTCTTCTCATAAAATCTAGATCAGTGGTATCAGAGCGGTCTGCTCCTTGTTGTCTTAGTGCATGTCCCCAACGAGGTCAGTGTACATGGTATTGGGTCTCAAGATTGTTTCTCTTGAGGACCAAAGCTCTCGCACGCTCAAGCGACCCCTCATGGCAGGAGAAAATAAAGATGATGGGACAAGAAATCCTTTCAAAATGTTGCTTGAGGAATCCCTCACGCAACAAAGGAACGAGATGATGGATAGTTTCGCGCAAATCCTTCTGTGGCTACCAACAAGTGACACATCTTCTTCGAGCGGAGACGCCGCCCCCTTCAAGGTACAAATAAACTTTGATATTCCTGTATTTGAAGGTCAGATAGATGCAGATGGTGTAGAAAATTGGTTGAATCTACTAGAAGGGTATTTTTCTATCCATAACTTTTCGAATAGAGAAAATATTACTTTGTGCTTCTCAAAGCCGTTCCTCATGTCAAAGATTATTGGGAAAAAAATTTTGATCAAAAGGAAAAAGAAGAACCCTCATTATTTACAGTCATGACCACCTCAGAATCCTTTAGGGATGTTATTAAGGAACAATACTACCATGTTGGAATTTATGATGAATTGTATACCAAATGGACCAAACTGTGGCAATAAAGAGACCAAGCAGTGTCGGAGTTCACAAATATCTTCCATACCTTGCGCACCAAGCTGGGTATCAAATATTCAGAGTGACATATGGTGCTCAAGTATTGTGGTTCTCTGCATAGATATATCCAAAATGAAACAAAATTTCTGGACATCTCGTCCTTGGGCGCAGCCTACCGATATGCCGTCAAAATCGAGCAAAAGCTCAAATAAAAGACGCGGAAATTTGGGCCCGAGAACCCCTCACAGCAAAAGCCAGGAAAGGGTGGCCCCAACACATAGAACAAAGGATAGAGAAAATATGGACAATATCAAGACAACCAGTTCAAGCCGCAAGCAAAGAAGGACATCGAAAAGATAAATAAAGATACCAGGAAGTGGTGTGACTTCCATAAGAGCCCTTGGCATAACACCATTGACTGCTGCTCAAAGTAATTGTTGGTGGAAGACGGATCATTGATGCAGAACCCATTGGCATCGTTGCTACCACCAAGCTCCAGCCTAATGAACCAAATGAGCCAGAAGAAGGAGAGCGCCTCTTCCATTCACATATGTGGGTAAAAGGCACCCTGTTGCACTTCATCGTTTATATCGATAGCCAGAAGAACCTCATCTCAGAAGAGGTTGTCAAGCGGTTGGCCCTGCCAACAAAACCGCACCCACAACCCTACACTATTGGATGGCTCCACCAAGGAAGCGATCTCCATGTCAGCCAACAGTGCCAACCATTGTACGACATCAAGCCCTTCAAAGATGAGGTATTGTGTGATGTTGCTCCTCTCGAAGTTTGTGATGTTATTTTGGGCCAACCTTATTTATGGAAACATCACGTTGTATATGAGTCTAGGTCTCGTAGTGTTATTATTACTTTGAATAGGAAATTGTACAGGATACCCGAGGCAGTCCCACCTAGTGCTATTTCCTCAATCTTTGCCAAGCAATGCAGGAAGGTCATCTCTCAAACATGGAATTTTGTCTTCTTCATGATTCACTCTCAGAGTGAGCGAAATATCACAACCACATCCAGGTTCTCTGCGGACAACCTCTCCACACAACAGATTCAAGTAGATAAGGTCATCGAAGAATAATCAGATATCTTCTCCTCACCTACCGGGGTACCTCTGCACTGTCATGTCAAGCACCCCATCGATCTGACCCTCGACGCACCGCTTCCCAATGGGAAAATCTATCGTCACTCTATGTTAGAGAGTGAGGAGATCAAGTGACAGATCCAAGAACTGCTCCACAAGGGGCACATCCATCCCAGGTTATCACCTTGCGGGATCCCAATCGTGCTAGTACAAAAGAAAGATCACCGGGCCCTGAATAAAATCACAGTCAGAAACTGATACTCAATTCCCTGAATCGACGACCTCCTTGATCAACTCACAGGGGCCAAATAATTCAGTAAAATTGATCTAAAGTCTGGCTACCACCAGGTCTTGATAGAATAGACAGATGTATGGAAGACCGCCTTTAAGTCAAAGGAAGGCCTTTTTGAATGGTTGGTCATGCCCTTTGGTTTGACAAATTCTCCAGCCACTTTCATGAGGGTGATGGATGATATCCTGTGAGCATTCACCAATACTTTTTTAGTGGTGTATCTAGATGACATTCTAATTTACAACAAGTCTTGGACAGAACACTTGCAGCATATTCAACAGGTTCTGCACACCCTGCACCTGCACAAGCTATATACCAACTTGGAAAAATGATCCTTCGGCATGGACAGGGTCCATTACCTGGGCTACATCGTTGATCGACATGGTGTAAATGTGGATCCTGTTGGCCTGTTTTACAGGCAGTGTATGCTTTTCATTGATGGAATTTACAATAGCGATGATGGCTTGACAAGATGAGCGTATGTGAAGGTATGCTTATTCATTTGATGGAAAACAAGTAGGCAAGGAAGACCAGCAACACAATGATGATTGAATAGAAAGATCGAAGTTTTGTTCAAACTTCATTTCATAGTTTTCGACTACTGGGATTTCGGATACCGGGAGTTGGAGATGTCAAGAACTCCCACTACAGAAGTCCCGAAGTCATGAAATGCGAAAACCCAAAAAAGATGCATCAATCAAAATGTTGAATACCGGGATTTCGGTTACCAGGAGATGGAGCGACAAGGACCCTTCGTCATTAGGAGTCCCGAAGTGCCGAAATGTGAAAACCCAAAAAAGATGCATCACTCAGAATGTTGATTACCGGGATTTCAGTTATCGGGAGATGGAGCGACAAGGACCCTTTGTCATTAGGAGTCCCGAAATGTCGAAATGCGAAATCTTGAAACAGACACGTCAACAAACCACCTCAGCTAAGGACACGTGGCACAATCAGGCAATGTCAAGTGTCAAGCTAATTCAACATTTCAGCCACATGTAAGTCACGAATCAAAGTGACACGTGGCAACTATTCGACACGTGTCAATCCACGTGTGACATCAACAGGTTTACATAACATCGAAACTTTCTATTTCGGGGTTTTACTTAGCAAGCAAAAACTCCACCATCACGATGTCTCGAACTCTGAAATGCCGAAAGGGACCATTGTGAGTCTCGAAAACACGAAGGGAAAAATGTCGAAATCCCGTCAACCGTCCATCTCAGTGGGTTATGTGAACTCTCCGATCACTTAGGAGATTTTGTGATCATGAATTTTATAATGTTGGAGTCACGATGACTCGAAGGGAAAAACGCCGAAATCGCAAAATGTGAAATGGAGAAATGATCTGAGCCATTGGTTCAAGGAAATCGTGGACCGTTGATCCGAATCCATTTTGAAGTATTGGATACCGGGAGATGGAAATGACAAAGACTCTCATCATAAAGAGTCTCGAAGTTGTAAAACCCGAAGTCGTGAAATGATAAAGACTCCATACCGAAGTTTCAGATACCGGGAGTAGGAGGAGTCAAGAGTGAAGACTCTTCATCATAGGAGTCCCGAAATCGCGAAACTCGAAGTCGCGAAATGTCACAGACTGCATACCGGAGGTTCGAATACTGGGAGTTGGATATGTCAAGGTATTTCACCACAGGAATACTAAAATGACGATTCACCGAAATGAGAAACGTTGGAGTACGAGACCGTTGATTTGACTCCATTTCGAAGTTCCAGATACCGGGAGTTGAAGTATCGAAACACTTCACCACCAAGAGTGTCAAAATGCTGAAACACGAAATTGCAAAATGCAGTTTCAACTTAGGCTCAGCTCAAGGTCACATCCGTTGGTCACATCGGCAGAAGATGGGGGAAGGAGTTAAGCTCCTTTTCGGAGTTTCGGGGGTCGGGAAATGGAGAGAACTAAAATCCTCCATCACGGTGATCCCAAAATGCCGAAGACCAGAATGCCGAAATGAATGCAAGATACCATGGAGTCAATCCAATGGTGGAGGTGAATTTGGGCACGATCGGAGGGCTAATGTTGCTAGTCGCAGTGTAACAACTAGAATCCACTGATGGTTTCTGCTATAGGACTCACTCGAAGAAACTTTGGCATGATTGACAGAGAAGGCGAAGAGTCTGAAGGGATCTTCCAGAAGAACAAAGACTGTTCATGGAGGCTATTGACAGCTGGATGAGCGTTGGAGCCTGTAACTGCAACATAATAGTTGAGCTCTACTGTAACAAAAGATGAAGAATCTCAACTGATGGTGAGGGAAGGAATTTGATTATGACACCCAGTGATCATGGACAGATGGGATGAACAAACAGAGAAGCTGAAGAGTTTCCATGATGAACATGCAGAGCACTCGACATGCATATGACACAGAACCATTGCATGGATAGCATGCACAAGATGCACATGGAGTATAAGAATGTGGAACAAATAAGATATTGGTTGTTGTTATTGTTGTGAGTAATGCATGAGTGAAGAAGGAGGTGGAGTGCAACAGTTGATATGGACAGAAGACAAAAGGTGCATTGAATGGAAATGGCATAGAGCACAAAAGGCAGAAGAAAAGAAAGCCCAATGGATGCATGCACGAAGACAGTGAGGCAGATAGAGAAGCGAAATCTTGCAGAACAATGATGAGACTGGTAAGTTGTTGTTGAACATTATATCACTGTAATAAGTTTCAATAACACATATTCATAAATCAGGGTGGTAGGGAGGTGATAGGGAGGACTGGTGTCCTCATAGGTTCAAGTGGGTGCTAGAGAAACCAGGGATTTTGTGCTTCCTTCTAGTGGGTGCTAGAGAAAACAGAGAGTTGGAGCTCTCAGCAAGCTGCAGCTTGCAAAAACAAAGGTTGTAGCCTCACAGTGAGTTGGTGATCATATGTATGATAATGTAAAGAATGTAAATAATACTTATCATATAAAGAAGAAGAGGGTTTTACCCTTTATGGGTTTCCTCGGGAAATATCTGTCTCTGTGTATCTCATATATGTGACTGATGTTGAATGTACCATTGCTTATTTCCCTGCATTATTGTGATTATCATTGAGTGCCTTGTAAAGAATTTAAAAGAAGCATAATTGTTTAAGCATGGTGACAACTGATTCACCCCCCCTCTCAGTTGTCCAACAATTGGTATCAGATCCAGCCCCTTTTTATCTAAGGGAAGATCCTAGAGCTTAAACATGTCAAGCCATGAAGGAAATTCAACCAATAAGGCCCCTCTATTCAATGGAACAAACTTTGCCTTCTGGAAAGTTAGAATGAGAACCTGCATAATGGATTTAGGTGCAGACGTCTGGGATGTGGTAGACATTGGTTATGTAAAGCCATTTGTACTAGCTAATAAGGATGACAAGCTAGAATTTAGCTTCAATGCTAAGGCTATGAATGCTATCTTGAGTGGGCTTGCAGAAGCAGAATTCGTAAAAGTTATGCACCTAGGAACTGCCAAACAAATGTGGGACAAACTCATTAGCAGTTATGAAGGTAATGAAAAGGTAAAGGACGCCAAGCTTCAAACCTACAGAATACAGTTTGAACAGCTGAAGATGAAGGAAGATGAAACTATTGGAAAATACTTTCGGAGAGTAGAAGAAATGGTAAATGCAATGAAAGCACTTGGTGAAAAAATTGAGGAACCTTCTTTAGTTCAGAAAATCTTGAGATCTCTCCCAGATAGGTTCAACCTGAAGGTCTCTGCTATAGAAGAACTTAATGGTCTAAAAACCTTGGAGTTTGATCAACTTCTAAGAATATTGACTGCATATGAAATGATAATAGTTAAAGATAAACCCACCTCCATAGAAGCATCATTTAAAGCAGACAAGAATGAGGATTCTGAGCCCGATGAAATTGAAGAAAAATTTGTGAAGAGATTGAAGAAGGGATCAGGAAAATACAAAGGTAAATTGCCTTTCAAATGTTTCAAATATGGTAGGATAGGTCATTTTGCAAATAAATGTCCCCACAAAATAAAGGATCAGACATATGATGATGAGGAGAAGCATAAACATAGAAATTTCTTTAAAGAGAATAACTTGAAGAAGAAAAGTCTTTGTGTAAACAATGAAGATGATCCTTCAGATGATGAAGACAATGACTCCTCTATTGAAGATAAACTAAATGACTTCATTCTTATGGCCAAAGAGGATTATAATAATAACAACACAGGAAGTGAAGTTAATGAAGAAGAAGCTGTGGTTGACATGGAAGGAGAACTGATCAGTGCACTAGAAGAGATTGACAGACTAAGAATTAAGAACAGAAAGCAAAGACAATTGTTGATACAGTTCGAGAAAGATAGTAAAGTACCTAATGAATACCTTGTCCTATTAAAAGTGGAATTAGAGGAGGCAAAGAAAATTGAAGATATTCTGAAACAACTATAAAAAAAGAAGGCACGATGTGAAGAATTAGAACAAGAAGTAGTGAAAATGAGGAAAGAAATGGAGAAGTTTCAAGCCTTGTATAATCATAATCTGTCAAGTATCAAAGCCTCAGAAGGGTTAACCACCATTCTAAATCAGCAAAGGAATCCAAAGCTGAAAAATGGCTTGGGTTATGAAGAAGGATCAAGTAGTGGTAAGCCAAGAAATGAAGAACCCATCAAGTTTGTCAGGTGTACAACCAATAACCACAACAAACCTGCAGAAACAAAGGAAGACAATCAGCTGCCCAGGACGAGTAAAGAAAAAGGTGCCGGGACTGAATCTGTAGAACAAAGAAATAATGCGCTCCCTGCTGAAAGACGTCATCAACATGGAAGAAATCGATTTGCTCAAAGAAGACAACCACTTTCCAGGTACAAAGAATTTTTCTATGGTTATTGTTTCTACTGTTCTAATTTTGGTCACAAAGCTGTAAATTGTTCCTTCATACTTAGACATGAGCAATTAATATTTCGAAGGGATAAATACTTTCCACAACAAATAATGATACAACCAAGTAACAAACCTTCACAGACTGCAAATTGCCAAATTAAGTCTAGGGACATGCAACTAAGGAGGCCAAGAAATAATCAACAGTCAATGAGTAGACAACGTTGCAACAATAAGTTTGACCTATTGGATAAGGAGATTGAATGCTACACCTGTCATAACTTTGGACATAAAACTATTGACTGTCGGTTAAGGAACTATGAACCAGATTCGAAATCCCCTGCTGAAAATGTCAAGTTTTGGAAGAAGAAGGAAAGTGACAAGTGTGGATTAGTATTGTCCGCTCAAATAAAAATTAACCCTTGGTATATAGACAGTGGATGCTCCAAACATATGACAGGAGACAAAGGTAAGTTTCTATCCCTGAGTGAAGGAAAATCAGGAAACGTAACTTTTGGAAATGATGCTCCATGTAAAATAAAGGGAAAAGGGATGGTGAGCTTAAGTAATGGAAAAGGAAAAGCCCAAGATGTTCTACTTGTAGATGGGCTGAAACATAATCTTCTCATTGTAAGTCAAATGTGTGACAAAGGATGTGAAGTGGTGTTAACGTCCAAGGACTGCAAGATAAAGTCTGTAAAATCAGGACAGGCCAAAGGCATAAAGGACAAAAAACAATGTATATGTGCTGAAAGAAAATAGAGAAGAGTGTCATCTAAGAAAACATGATGAAATATGGTTATGGAATAGGATATTTGGACATCTTAATTTTGACCACTTAATCAAACTCAAAAATCTCGAGGCAGTAAAAGATCTTCCGAGAATATCAAAGCCCCAAGATTCAATGTGTAAACCCTGCCAAGTAGGGAAGCAAAACAATACACAATTTAAGTCCAAGAGCTTTACTTCAACAAAGAAACCACTCCAACTAGTTCATATGGATTTATGTGGACCATCGAGACAGGAAGGCACAGGGAAAGAAAAATACTTCATGCTGATTATTGATGATTACTCGAGACTTACTTGGGTTTCCTTTCTCAAAGAAAAAGCTGAAGCATTTGAGAAGTTTAAAATATTTAAGGCTTTAACAGAGACTCAAAAAGGAAAGAGGTTAAAGGAAGTAAGATCATACCAAGTAGGAGAGTTTATGTGAAGAGACTTCAAGGAATTATGCGATGAGCATGGGATCAAGAGAGAATACGCAATCCCAAGAACTCCACAACAAAATGGAGTTGTTGAGAGGCAAAACAGAACAATGCAGGAAATGGCCAGGTCAATGATGAATGAGAAGAACATTGGTCAAACCTACTGGGTAGAAGCAATACACACAACAATCCATGTTCTTAACAAAGATCATCTCAGACCACAAAGTGACAAGACATCGTATGAACTGTGGTTTGGGAGACCTGCTTCAATTAAACACTTCAAAGTCTTTGGGAGTAAATGATACATAAAGAATAATGATGAGAACCTCGGCAAATATGATGACATGGCTGATGAAGGTATATTCTTAGGGTATGCTACAAACAGTAAAGGATATAGATGCTATAATAAGAGGCTGGACAAAATGGTTGACTGTATTGATGTAAAAGTTGATGAAGGAACCACAATGAGAGAGGTATATAGTAACGAGTCTTCTACAGAAGACACAGCTAAAGCTGAAGATGAACAGGTCCAAGAATCAAAAAATGAAGACTCTGAATTAGATGAAGACTCAGACACTCAGACAGACTCAAATCCACAGTCAACTACAAATTCCTCCTCCAGAATCATTCAAAAGAATCATCCTGCCAGTCAGATAATTGGGGAAAAAGAAAAAGGTGTACAAACTAGGAGAAAGCTAATAAAAAACACCGAACAATCTCATACAGCCTTCATATCCATGCTGGAACCCAAGAATTTTAATGAAGCTGACAGAGATGACCATTGGATTAACGCAATGAATGATGAACTTGATCAGATTGAGAACAACAGTACATGGGAGTTGGTTCATAGACCTGAAGGCAAAAATGTCATTGGCTCCAAATGGATCTTTAAGAATAAATTAAATGAGCAGGGACAAGTTGTCAGAAACAAAGCAAGGATGGTCTGTAAAGGATATGCTCAGATAAAAGGACTGGATTTTGATGAAACATTTGCGTCCGTAGCAAGATTAGAAGCTATCAGAATGTTTCTTGCCTATGCTTGTCATAAAAGGTTTAAAGTCTATCAAATGGATGTCAAGTCTGCTTTTCTAAATGGATATTTAAGTGAAGAAGTCTATATGGAATAACCAAAGGGTTTCGAACTATATGATAACCCTGACTTAGTATGCAAGTTGAAGAAAGATTTATATGGGCTAAAACAAGCCCCTCGAGCCTAGTATCATAGACTGGATACGTATCTCAAAGAAAAAGGGTTCAAGAGAGGAACAATTGACAACAATCTGTATATTAAAACAAAGGATAGTGATCTACTCATCGTATTGGTCTATGTAGATGACATCATCTTCGGATGTAATAAGGATTCATTGGTACAATGGTTTTCTTTTTCCATGGAGTCTGAGTTTGAAATGTCTATGATAGGAGAACTGTCATTTTTTCTTGGTCTGCAAATTACTCAGAGAACTGAAGGGATGTTCATCTCTCAAGAAAAATATCTAAGAGAAATGCTAAAAAGGTTTCAAATGGAAGATTCTAAACCTGTGGGTACACCTATGGTTACTAGATGTAAATTAAGCAAGGATGATGACTCACCTGATGTTGATCAAAGCTCATATAGATCAATGATTGGCAGCCTGTTGTACATCACAACATCTCACCCAGACATAAAGCATGTTGTAGGAATGGTAGGAAGATATCAGGCTGCACCTAAATAGAGTCATTTGCAAGCTGTCAAAAGGATATTCAGGTATTTGAAAGAAACAATGACTTATGGCCTATGGTATCCCAGAAATCAGAATTTTCAGTTAACTGCTTATTCAGATGCAAATTGGGAAAACTGTGTTGATGAGAGAAAAAGCACCAGTGGAGGCACATTCTTCCTGGGTGACTCTTTAGTAGCATGGCTTAGTAAAAAACAAGGTTATGTTTCTTTATCAACCACAGAGGCAGAGTACATTGTTGCACACTCGGGTATTATGGATGATTCAGACACTTGCAGACTTGGAGGTAAAATACACTGCACCGTTCCCAATTCATTGTGATAACACTAGTGCCATCAGTGTGTCTAAGAATCCTGTATTCCACTCCAAGACCAAGAATATTCCCATAAAATATCATTTTCTGAGAGAGAAGGTCACCAATCAGATTGTTCAGGTCCATTACATTCCAAACATAGAACAAATTGCAGACATCTTTACTAAACCCTTAGCCAAGATACCATTTGAATATCTCAGACAGAAGTTGGGTGTCATCCCGTCTCACACCTAAGAGAGTCCATCCTGCTAGGGGGAGTCTTGTATTGATCGCATATCTAATACCTCCTAAAATACTGCAACAGCTCAGGGGGAGTGAGTTTTCTTTGACATTGATGTCAAAGGGGGAGAAAAGAACAGGTACGGGTGCCTTTGTTTCCATCAATGCCAAAGGGGGAGATTGTTGGCCTGTTTTACAGGCAGTGTATGCTTGTCATTGATGGAAAGTACAACAACGATGATGGATTGACAAGAAGAGAGTATGTGAAGGTATGCTTATTCATTTGATGGAAAACAATAAGGCAAGGAATACCAGCAGCACAACGATGATCGAATAGAAAGATCGAAGTTTTTGTCAAACTTCATTTCAAAGTTTTAGACTACCGGGATTTCAGATAACGGGAGTTGGAGATATCAAGAACTCCCACTACAGGAGTCCCAAAGTCGCGAAATGCGAAAACCTGAAAAAGGTGCATCAATCAGAATGTTGAATACCAGGATTTCGGTTACTGAGAGATGGAACGACAAGGACCCTTTGTCATTAGGAGTCCCGAAGAGATGAAATGTGAAAACCCGAAAAAGGCGCATCACTCAGAATGTTGAATACCGGGATTTCGGTTACCGGGAGATGGAACGACAAGGACCCTTTGTCATCAGGAGTCCCGAAATGATGAAATGTGAAATCCCGAAACAGACACATTAGCAAACCACGTCAACTAAGGACACGTGGCACAATCAGGCAATGGCAAGTGTCAAGATAATTCAACATTTCAGGCACATGTAAGTCACAAATCAGAGTGACACATGGCAGCTATTCGACACGTGTCAATCCACGTGTGAAATCAACAGGTTTACATCACATCAAAACTTTCTATTTCGGGGTTTTACTTAGCAGGCAAAAATTCCACCATCACGATGTCTCAAAATCCGAAATGTCGAAAGGGACCATTGTGAGTCTCGAAAACACGAAGGGAAAAACATCGAAATCCCGTCAACCGTCCATATCATTGGATTATGTGAACCGTTCGATCATTTCGGAGATTTTGTGATCATGAATTTTATAATGTTGGAGTCACGATGACTCGAAGGGAAAAACTCCAAAATCACGAAATGCTAAATGGTGAAATGATCTGAGCCATTGGTTCGAGGAGATCGTGGACTGTTGATCTGACTCCATTTTGAAGTATTGGATACCGGGATTTCGGATACCAAGAGATGGAAATGATAAAGACTCTCATCATAAAGAGTCACGAAGCCGCGAAACCCGAAGTTGTGAAATGATAAAGACTCCATACCGGAGTTTCGGATACCGGGAGTAGGAGGAGTCAAGAGTGAAGACTCTTCATCAGAGGAGTCCCGAAATCATGAAACCCGAAGTCGCGAAATGTCACAGAATACATACTGGAGGTTCGGATACTGGGAGTTGGAGATGTCAAGGTCTTTCACCACAGGAATACCGAAATGTTGATTCACCGAAATGAGAAACGATGGAGTACGGGACCGTTGATCTGACTGCATTTCAGAGTTTCGGATACTGGGAGTTGAAGTATCGAAACACTTCACCACCAAGAGTGACGAAATGACAAAATGAGAAATTGCAAAATGCAGTTTTGACTTAGGCTCAGCCCGAGGTCACAGCCGTTGGTCACATCGGCAAAAGCTGGGGGAAGGAGTTGAGCTCCTTTTCAGAGTTTCAGGGGTCGGGAAATGGAGAGAACTAAAATCCTCCACCACAGTGATCCCAAAATGCTGAAGACTGGAATGACGAAATGAATGCAAGATCCCATGGAGTTAATCCAACGGTGCAGGTGAATTTGGGCACGATCGAAGGGCTAATGTTTCTCCTCGTAGTGTAATTGCTAGAATCCACTGATGGTTTCTGCTAGAGGACTCACTTGAAGACACTTCGACGTGATTGAAAGAGAAGGTGAAGAGTCTCAAGGGATCTTCCAGTAGAACAAAGACTGTTTGTGGAGGCTATGGACAACTGGATGAGCGTTGGAGCCTGTAACTGCAACAAAATAGTTGAGCTCGACTGTAACAAAAGATGAAGAATCTCAATTGATGGTGAGGGAAGGAATCTGATTATGATACCTATTGATGATGGACAGATGGGTTGAACAAACAGAGAAGCTGAAGATTTGCCATGATGAACAGGCAGAGCACTCGACATGAAAAGGATGCAGAACCATTGCATGGAGAGCATGCACAAGATGCACAGGGAGTATAAGAATGTGGAACAAAGAAGAGATTGCTTGTTGTTGTTGTTGTGAGTAATGCATGAGTGCAGAAGGAGGTGGAGTGCAGCAGCTGAAATGGACAGAAGACAAAAGGTGCATTGAATGGAAATGGCATAGAGCACAAAAGGCAGAAGAAAAGAAATCCCAACGGATGCGTACAGGAAGACAGTGAGGTAGACGGAGCAGTGAAATATTGCAGAAAAGTGATGAGACTGGTAAGTTGTTGTTGAACATTATATCACTGTAATAAGTTTCAGTAACACATCTTCATAAATCAGGGTGGTAGGGAAGTTCTAGGGAGGATTTTTGTCCTCAGAGGTTCAAGTGGGTGCTTGAACACAGGGAGTTGTAGCTTCCTTCCAGTTGGTGTTAGAGAAACCAGGGAGTTGGTGCTTCCTTCTAGTTGGTGCTAGAGAAACCAGGGAGTTGGTGCTTCCTTCTAGTGGGTGCTAGAGAAAATAGAGAGTTGGAGCTCTCAGCAAGTTGTAGCTTGCAAAAACAGAGGTTGTAGCCTCGCAATGAGTTGGTGCTCATATGTATGATAATGTAAAGAATGTAAATAATACTTATCATATAAAGAAGAAGAGGTTTTTACCCTTTATGGGTTTCCTCGGGAAATATCTGTCTTTGTGTATCTCATATATGTGACTGATGTTAAATGTACCATTGCTTATTTCCCTGCATTATTGTGATTATCATTAAGTGCCTTGTAAAGAATTTAAAAGAAGCATAATTGTTTAAGCACGGTGACAACTAATTCACCCCCCCTCTCAGTTGTCCAACATATCCAACCAAGATCCAAGTCATTCGTGACTGGCCAGCCCCAACCACACTCACTGATCTTCGGAGCTTCTTGGGCCTTGCCAATTTCTACCGCAGGTTCATGTTGGGATTCTCCCATATTGCATGGGCCCTCAACCAAATAACCAGGGGTGTTGGTTAGGAAACATTTGCATGGGTCTGGTCCCAACAAAAATATTTCGATGATTTGAAGCATCACTTGTGCTCAACCCCAGTACTTTAACTACCAGACCTGCAACAACCCTTTGAGATCGAGACAGATTCTTTAGACTATGTTGTGGGCATTGTTCTCACACAACACAGCCACTTCGTGGATTATCATAGTGAGACACTATCAGATGTTGTCCGTAAGTACCCTACTTATGAGAAATAAATGTACTCCATTGTGCAACACTGTCGCCAGTGGAGACATTACATTATTGGGAAGGAGATAGTCATCCACACTGATCATAAGCCACTGCAGTTCATGCAGACACAAGGTAAATTACTGAATGACCACCATCAAAAGTGGTCCACATACTTACAAAAATTCCACCTCAACATCAACTATAAAATAGGAAGCACCAACCACGTCATTGATTGCCTTAGTAGAATGCTAGTCGTGGCACTCACCACGGTTCTAGACTCTTACGACCATGAGACCTTTGGATGCCCCCAACTCTATGAGATAGACCTGGACTTCACCACCACCTACCAAATGTTTGGTGCAAACATAGTTGTTGATAATTTCCATCTCCAGGATGGGTTGTTGTGTCGTTTGGTCTATATCTGCGTTCCATCAAGCGAGCGAGTGAAGATGATCTAGGAATCCCACTACAGTCAGGTGGCATGGCACTTCGGCGTCAAAATGATAGTGGTGATGCTACAAAAACATTTCTACTGGCTTAAACTTCAACAGGAGGTCGCCAAGTATATCAGGTCCTGCATTTCCTGCACTATTGCCAAATCGACCACTAAGAAATAGGGCATGCACACCCCTCTTCTTACTCTTGACAGGTCATGGGAATCCATCTCAATGGACTACATGTCAGGCATCCCATCCACTAAGCGGGGAAATGACTGTGTTATTGTGGTTGTTGATCGCTTTTCTAAGATGGTGATTATGGTTGCCTGCAAGAAGAGCATCACAACAGAAGCCACTACCAAGCTCTTCTTTGAACAAGTATGAGTACATTTTGGAATCCCACAAACCATTGTATTATATCGGGACAATCGATTTCTCAGCACATTCTGGTGGAGCCTCTGGTCACTGCTGGACAAAAATCTCACCAAATCCATGACCTTCCACCCACGAACAGATGGCCAAACGGAGGTCGTAAATCAAATGATCGTGCATATCCTGTGCATGTATAACTACAAGCACCCTCGCACATGGGATGAGAGTCTTCCTATGTCCAACATAGCTACAACCGAGCCCTGCATAGCTCAACCGGCCACAACCCCTTTCAGGTGGGGTTGGGATTCCAACCATTGGGTCCCATAGATGTTTCACTTCCCCTTGCGGTCACCTCGACCGACTCATCTCCTGCTCCAACTGAAGATGAATAAGCCACCCAGTTCATTGAGCGGATCCAACACATCCGCCAACAGGTTCAATATATCCTACAAAAGTACCGCTCCACGCTTTTCCTTTATATATGTTCTTTCTCCATACCACTATATATAATTTTGGGCGAGCTTGAGAGAAATCCCTTCTTTTTTATCTTCTGGCCAAGCCTATTCATCAAGTAAGTGTACAGGCCTCAAGTTCGACAACATCCCAGAAAGACTCACTCACCTCAATGTCGCATATCATCATTGTGGAACTTGAAGAAGAAATAAAAGTATCGTGGATAAAAAGTAAGGTACAGAAGGATTATAAAATTTCCCCTTCGGGGAGGGGACAAGTACAAGCAGTGCCATGATCAACATCGGGTGCCACATAAGTTTCAGGTTGGTGATAAAGTTTGGTTGCACTTGCAGAAAGAACTCCTTACAGGACCCCATAGAAAGCTTTTCCCACTCCGTTATGGGTCGTACACCATCACCAAGGCTGTGGGGGATAATGATTTTGAGCTCAACATTCCTCCTTTCGTTGGCCTGCACCCAGTTTTCAATGTGGACCTTCTTCGGCCTTATTTCCCACCATTATTGGACACCTCAGATGTAGCAGAATAACCGACACCAATAGAGCTCAACCCCGACTGCATACAACAGGTATCCAATGATCAGATTGTGGAAACACAGATCAAGGGCACTCGACAATAAAGGATCCATCTTTATTGAGTCGTCAAAGCAGGGAAGCTCCTGCAACAAGGCAAGTGGCTCACCTGGGAACAAATTCAACAGAAATTTCCTCATCTGACGGGGGAACTCAATGCAATGGAGACCATTGCTTCCTAAGGAGGGAGGATTGATCTAGGTGGATATCGGTGGCCACCCACCTTTTCCATCTGGCTCAAAACAACTTTCTGGCAATTTTGGTAATTTACAATTTTTAGCGGTTTTTCAGGTCTTGAACTTCCAGAGCCATTTTGAGGCCCTAAACGACGATTTTTTGGGTATCTACCGATCGAAAAATGTCATCGTGAATTTTTTTCCAACAGTTGTAGTCCTCGGATATATCTTTCCAACGGGCTATCGTGCACCTAAAACGAATTTTGTATGCGAAAGTTACGACCCCAGGAAGTTGATGTACTGACTTACCCAAACGGGGCCCACATGACTTTTGGCGCTTCATCTCCTATGGTTAGGTTTTTGGATGTCTAGGGTTTTTGAAACTCGTGTTTATTGTAAAAATTCCTTCAGAGGCTCATTGTAATGATATTATTGCGAATGAATGCAACCGTCACATCTCTTCTCAGAGATAAGCCGCCACCAATCCAACAAGCTTGTTTTCCGCTGCATTTTACAATTTCAACGTATTTCCTTGTTGAATAGAAAACCATTTTTAATGTATCTTTGTTATTCTATGTTAAGCATATGTTAATAATCTGTAGGCATTTTGTTCTACTCATAAAATCTGTATCAGTGGTATCATAGTGGTTTGCTCCTTGTCGTCTTAATGCATGTCCCCAACGAGGTCAGAGTACAAAGAATTGGGTCTCGATCTTGTTTCCCTTGAGGACCAAAGCTCTCGCACGCCCAAGCGACCTCTCTTAGCAGGAGAAAAGAAAGATGATGGGATAGGAGATCCTTTCAAAATGTTTCTTGAGGAAGCCCTCACACAACAGAGGAACGAGATGATGGATAGTTTCACGCAAATCCTTCCGCGACTACCAACAGGCGACGTATCTTCTTCGAGCGGAGGCGCCACCCCCTTCAAGGTACAAATAAACTTCGATATTCCTATATTTGAAGGTCATATTGACGCAGCTGGTGTAGACAAATAGTTAAATCTACTAGAAGGGTATTTTTATGTCTATAACTTTTTGAATAGAGAAAAGATTACTTTTGCGCTCCTCAAATCCGTTCCCCATGTCAAAGATTGGTGGGAAACTTTCTGTGAGAAAAATGAAACAAAGGAAACCTTGTTATTTACAATCACGACCACCTGAGAATCCTTCATGGATGCTATTAAGGAACAATACTACCCTTTTGCAAGTTATGACGACTTATATACCAAATGGACCACACTGTGACAAGAAAGAGACCAAGGAGTGCCAGAGTTCACAAATATCTTCCATTCCTTGCGCACCAAGCTGGGTATCAAAGATTCAGAGCAACATCTGGTTCTCAAGTATTGTGGTGCTCTTCATAGATATATCCATAACGAAATGGAATTTCTGGACATCTCATCCTTGGGCGCAACCTACCGATATGTCGTCAAAATCGAGCAGAAGCTCAAACAAAAGACGCGGCAATTTGGGCCCGGGAACCCCTCATAGCAAAAGTCAGGAAAGGGTGGCCCCAACCCATAGAAAAAAGGACAGAGAAAATATGGATAGTATTAGGAAAACCATTCTAAGTTGCAAGCAAATAAGTACACCGGAAAGACAAAGAAAGATACTGGGAAGTGGTGTGGCTTCCATAAGATTCCTTGGCATAACACTGTTGATTGCCGCTCAAAGCAGTCGTTGGTGGTCGACGTGAAAGCCTCTGAATCAGATGCAGGTTCTGACTCTGAGTCAGAACCAGAAAGGGGAAGATAGATCATTGATGCGGAACCTAGTACCACCGTTGCTACCACCAAGCTCCATCATGATGAACTAGATGATCCACAAGAAGGAGAGTGCCTCTTTCATTCACAGATGTGGGTAAAAGGCACCCCGCTTCACTTCATCATTGATAGTGGTAGCCGAAAGAACCTCATATCAGCAGAGGTTGTCAAGAATCTGGCCCTACCGACAACATTGCCCCCACAACTCTGCACCATTGGATGGCTCTGACAAGGAAGCGATCTCTGCATCAGCCAACAGTGCCGACTATTGTACGACATCAAGCCCTTTAAAGACAAAATATTGTGTGATGTTGCTCCTCTCAAAGTTTGTGATGTTCTTTTGGGCCAACCTTATTTATTGAAACGTCATGTTGTATATGAGTCTAGGCCTCATAGTGTTATTATTACTTTGAACATGAAATTGTACAGGATACCCGATGCAGTCCCACCTAGTGCTATTTCCTTGATCTCTGCCAAGCAATGTAGGAAGGTCATCTCTCATACGGGAAAGTTTGTCTTCTTCTTGACTGTCTCTCAGAATGAGAGAAAGATCACAGCCACATCCAGGGTCTCTACAGATGACCTCTCCACACAATATATTCAAGTAGATAAGGTCATCGAAGAATACTCAGATATCTTCTCCTCACCTACCGAGGTACCTCTGCACTGTCATGTCAAGCACCCCATTGATCTGATCCCTGACGCACCACTTCCCAATGGGAAAATATATCATCGCTCTATGTTAGAGAATGAGGAGATCAAGCGTCAGATCCAAGAACTTCTCCATAAGGTGCACATCTGTCCCAACTCATTACCTTGCGGGAACCCAATCATACTGGTACAGAAGAAAGATGGAACCTGGTGACTCTGCATTGATTGTCGGGCTATGAATAAAATCACAGTCAGAAACCAGTACCCAATTCCCCAAATTTACGACCTCCTTGATCAACTCACGGGGGCCAAATGATTTAGTAAGATTGATCTGAAGTCTGGCTACCACCAGGTCCCGAAAGAACAAACATATGTATGGAAGATCGCCTTCAAGTCAAAGGAAGGCCTTTTTGAATGGTTGGTCATGCCCTTTGGTTTTACAAATGCTCCAACGAATTTCATGAGGATGATGGACGATATCCTGCGACCATTCACCAATACTTTTGTAGTGGTGTATATGGATGACATTCTCATTTACATCAAGTCTTGGGCATAACACTTGCAACATATTCAATAGGTTCTGCACACCCTTCAGCAACACAAGCTATACACCAACTTGGAAAAATGATCCTTCGGCATGGACATGGTCCATTACCTCAGCTACATCATTGATCAACATGGCATACATGTGGATCCACCCAAGATCCAATTCATCTGTGACTGTCCATCCCCAACCACACTCACTGAGATTTGGAGCTTCTCAGGCCTTGTCAATTTCTACCGCAGGTTCATGTTGGGATTCTCCCATATTGCATGGGCTCTCGGCCAAATAACCAGGGGTGGTGGTAAGGAAACATTTGCGTGGGTCCAGTCCCAACAACAAGCATTCGATGATTTGAAGCAACTCTTGTGCTCATCCCTAGTACTTTCACTACCATACCTACAAAAACCCTTTGAGATCAAGACAAATGATTCAGAATATGTTTTGGGTGCCATTCTCACTCAGCACGGCCACCCCATGGCCTATCATAGTGAGACACTATCAGATGTTGTCCACAAGTACCCTACTTACGAAAAATAAATGTACTCCATTGTGAAAGCCTACCGCCAGTGGAGACATTACATTCTTGGGAAGGAGATAGTCATCCACACTAATCATAAGCCAGTGCAGTTCATGTAGACACAAGGAAAATTACAGAATGACCGCCATCAAAAGTGGTCCACATACTTACAAAAATTCCACCCTCAACATCAACTATAAAACATGAAGCACCAACCACATCGTTGATTTACTCAGTAGACCCCCAGTCACAACACTCACCACGGTGCTAGACTCTTGCGGCCATGAGACCTCTAGATGGCCCCAACTCTATGAGACAGACCCAGACTTCGCCACCACCTACCAAATGTTGGGTGCAAATGCAGTTGTCGATAATTTCCATCTTCAGGATGGGTTGTTGTGTCATTTGGGCCATATCTACATTCCATCAAGTGAGCGAATGAAGCTGATATGGGAATCCCACTACAGTCGGGTGGTAGGATAATTCAACATCAAAAAGATAGTGGCAATGCTACAAAATCATTTCTACTGGATGAAACTTTGACAGGAGGTCAACAAGTATATCAGGTCCTACACTGCCTGCGCTATTTCCAAACCAACCACTAAGAAACAGGGCATGTACACCCCTCTTCCTACTCCTGACATGCCATAGGAGTGCATCTCAATGGACTACATGTCGGGCCTCCCATCCACCAAGTGGGGAAATGATCGTGTTTTTGTGGTTGTTGATCTCTTTTCTAAGATGGCGATTCTGGTTTCCTGCAAGAAGAGAATCACAACAAAAGCCACTGCCAAGATATTCTTTGAACGAGTGTGGGTACATTTTGGAATCCCACAAACCATTGTCTCAAATCGGGACAATTGATTTCTCGGCACATTCTGGTCGAGCCTCTGGTCACTGCTGGACACCAAGCTCACCAAATCCACAACCTTCCACCCCCAGAGAGATGGCCAAACCGAGGTCATAAATCGAATGATCGTGCATATCCTGCGCATGTATAATTCAAAGAACCCTCTCACATGGGATGAGAGTCTTCCCTATGTCCAACATAGTTACAACCGAGCCCTACATAACTCAACTGACCACAACCCCTTTCATGTGGGGTTGGGATTCCAACCATTGGGTCCCTTAGATGTTGCACCTCCCCTTGCGGTCACCTTGACCGACTCATCTCTTGCTCCAACCGAAGCTGAAAAAGCCACCTAGTTCATTGAGCGGATCCAACACATCCGCCAACAGGTTCAAGATATCCTACAAAAATCTAATGACAAGTACAAGCAACACCATGATCAACATCGGGTGCCACATAAGTTTCATGTGGGCGACAAAGTTTGGTTGCACTTGCAGAAAAAACGCCTTACATGACCCCATCTGAAGCTTCGCCCACTCTGTTATGGGTCATACACCATCACCAAGGCTGTGGGGGATAATCCTTTTGAGCTCAACATTCCTCCTTTCCTTGGCCTGCACCCAATGCTCAATGTGGACCTCCTTTGACCTTATTTCCCACCATTATTGGACACCTTAGACGTAGCAGAACAACTGACACCAACATAGATCAACCCCGAATGCATACAATAGGAATCCAGTGATCAGATTGTGAACACATATATCAAGGGAACTCGACAACAAAGGATCCAACTTTATCGAGTCGTCAAAGCAGGACAACTCCTGCAGCAAGGCAAGTGGCTCACCCGGGGCCAAATTCAACAGAAATTTCCTCATCTGATGGGGGAACTCAACGCAATGAAGACCATTGCTTCCTAAGGAGGGAGGATTGATCTAGGTGGATATCCATGGCCACCCACCTTTTCCAGTTGTCTCAAAACAACTTTCTGGCAATTTTGCTAATTTACTATTTTTCGCATTTTTTTGGGTCCTGAACTTCTGGAGCTGTTTTGAGGCCCTAAACGACGTTTTTTTGGGTATCTACCATTCGAAAAATTTCATCGTGAAATTTTTGTCAACAATTTTATTCCTCCGATAGATCTTTCCAACAGGCTATTGTGCACCTAAAACGAAGATCGTATGCAAAAGTTACGACCCTGGTAAGTTGATGTACTGACTTACCCAAACGGGGCCCACATGACTTTTGGCGCTTCATCTCCTAGGTCAAGGTATTTGGATGTCTAGGGTTTTTGACACTCCTATTTATTTTAAAAATACCTTCAAAGCCTCATTGTAATCATCTTCTTGCGAATGAGTGCAACCGTCACATCTCTTCTCAGAGATAAGCTGCCACCATTCCAACAAGCTTGTTTTTCATTGCATTTTACAGTTTCAGCTTATTTCCTTGTTGAATAGAAAACCAGTTTTACTGTATCTCTGTTATTTTGTGTGTTAAGCATATGTTAATAATTTATAGTCATTTTTTTCTGCTCATAAAATACGGATCAATTAATCCCAAGAAAACGTGGGGTGGCTTTCATTGTCAATGTTCATCATGACATGAGTGGAGAATGAAAGATCATTGAAGTTGAAAGGGGCATCTACTGATGCATATAATTTTCCATAAGTCTCTCACTCCAATGAAGGTACGTTTCCATCTACTCTCTTATGGGATGCTAGATTTGGTCACATTAATTATAACAACCTTTGTTTGTTGAAAAAGAATGGCGTTTCTTGTTTGCCTACTATTCCTAGGAAATTAAAGCAATGTGATGCTTGTATCCTTGGAAAACATAGCATAAATCCATTTCATGATTCCACTTCCAGATCATATAGAAAACTTGGATTGATACATTATGATTCGTGTGACTCCATGCATGTTCCATCTACTTTATGGTAATATATATATATATATATATATAATAATTTTTAATTACACTAGGATGTGTTGGGTGTAATTTTTTAAACATAAATCACATGCTTTTGAAACTTTTAAAATTTTCATTTATGGATCCAAAATGAATCTCAATCTCATATCGTCTCTCTTCATACTGATAATGGAAGAGAATATACATCTAATGAATTTGAAAACCATCTTCTCCAGCATGGGATTCGACATCAAACCATTGTTCCATATAATCCTCAACAAAATTGTGTAGCTAAAAGAATGATCGGGACTCTTAGATATGGCCTGTTCCATTTCAAAAATGTTAAATTAATGTTTTATGCTAATGCAGTTTTATGTGCAGTATATGTGAAAAATAAGTGTGCATCTCATGCTTCTGGAAATAAAAATTCTTATGAAATGTGGTATGGACGCATTCCTTTAGGGAGGCATCTCAGGTTCTTTGGTTCCACCTACTATGCAATAATTCCTAAGGAGAAAAGAAACAAGCTTGATGCAAGGAGTTAGAAGTGCATCTTCTTGGCCTACTCAAATATCACCAAGGCATATCATCTTTATGATGAAGTAAACAAGAATTTCATTGTTTCCAAAGATGTGATTTTTCTTGAATCATACAAGAATGAAAAAATTGTTGAGCAACATCTTGATCATCTGGATAGATTCACTCATATAAAAACATATAAAAAATTTGGTGACGAGATTCCACATCTTGAAGGAGGGGTCCCTATCTTGGATCAATCTTTGGAATATCCTTTTGAAGCACCATCTCCCCCTCTTGAAGAAGTTCTAGCCACTTCATCATAACCTAAATTTTATTTGGATGATGTGATTGAGAGGATTGAAAGGATAAACCTTGCTAAGAATTCAACACCATCTCAATCACATGAGAAACCTAGACCATATCAAAAAGGTCCACCAAAGTGGCTCATAAAGACACTTGAATGTGTTCATCCCGATGAATTTGGAAAGACATGAACTATAATTTCCACAAGACAAGGAGGTAATGTAGATAATTAAAATTTAGGTGATGTATATGATATGGAAATTTTATATGATTGTGCATTGAATTTATCTAATAACTTTGAACCAACTTTGGTATTATCTAGGAGCCACACTTGTACTTCTACATTGTACTCATACATGTTATAGTCTTCAGTCCCATTAACCTACTTTTATGGTCATTTGTTGGACATTAATAAAATTATAATATCTTTTCTTATCTTTGAAGAAGTTGCTTCTCATGATGAGTGAAAATAAGCCATGTAGAAGGAGTATGAAACTCTCATCAAGAATGAGACATGGAAGTTGGTGGACCCTCTATTTAGAACCAAACTAATTGGTTGCAAGTGGGTCTTCAAGAAAAAGTACAAATCAGATGACTCACTTGACAAGCACAAAGCGAGGCTCATGGAAAAACTATTTTCATAGAAAGAATGTATTGATTATGAGGAGACTTTTTCCCCCACAACAAAATGGGATACAATTCATACTCTATTTTCCTTGGAAACACATAATGGATGGAAATTTTATCAAATGGATGTGAAGAATACTTTATTGAATGGAGAATTGAAAGATAATGTATTCATGTCCAAGACAAAAGGTTTTGTTGTGAAGGGACAAGAACAAAAAGTATGCAAAATCATCAAATCCTTCTATGTCTTGAAAGAAACACTGCGAGCCTAGTGTGAAAAGATAATTGGGCATCTTCTAAAATTAAATTTCAAGCACTTTAATCTTGATGATGAAACTCTATTCATCGAGAAAGTTGGAATTTTTTTTGTATATCTTGTAGTGTATGTAGATGATCTGTTGATAACATGGAACAATGAAAGCTATATTTCATCCATAAATAAATAATTGTAGAAAGGCTTTGAGATGAAAATTTTGGGACACCTTCATTACCAATTGGGAATTTAAGTGACTCAAAATCCAAAGAAATTATTCATCTCCCAAAAGAAGTACATTGGAGAATTGTTGAAAAAGTTTGGCATGGCTGAGTGTAACCCTCTCTCTTCTCGAATTGAACATAATTTGAAGCTCACATCAAAATAAGGGAATGAATTTGAGGATGCAACCAAGTACAAATAACTTGTGGGAATTCTTATCTACCTTACCACCACCATACCAGATATTGCATTTTTTGTTGGGATTATTTCTAGGTTCATGCAAAATCCTTGTGAAGGATATTGGTCTACTACAAAAATATTTCTAAAATACTTGAAGGGAATTCAAGATTTTGGACTCAAGTGTTCCGAGGTGGATAAATTCAACCTGATTGGAAATTATAATTCAGACTTTGATAGGGATAAAGAAAATGGAGTGCCAACTTCAATATATCTCATGAGTATAGGATCAACAACTATCTCCTGGAGATCACGCAAACAATCAATTCCAGTAGATTTCACAATAGAGGAAGTATATGTGGTAGTTGTAGAAGCAACAAAGGATATTGCGTGGCTCAGGAAATTACTTGAAGATTTGCAAGATAACCAGGTGAATTCTAATCCTCTTTTGGTTGACAATACTTATGCAATCAAGTTGTACAAGAATCCCAGATTCCGTGATCAAACCAAGCACATCGACACAAAGTACCATTTGATTTGATATCATGTATATGCCAACACTATTTACTTGAGACATTGTTCCACAAATGAGAAAATTGCAGGCATCTTCACCAAAGCACTTGGAAGATAAAAGTTTGAAAAGTTAAAAATTATGCTTGGACTCACAAACAATCATTTGGATTAAGGGAGGGAATGTTAGATACCTAATCCTTAGGGATTTAGGTACATGTAAATATCCTTGTAAATATTAATCTAGGAGAAATATGAAGAGTCGTAGGTGAATAAGAAGAGTCATTTGGACCTTTTGGAAGATGAAACCAAAGGTCACCTCCTCTTGTATACATGCATGATTTGAGTTAATGAAATAATCATTTGTGGAGTTACTTATTCCCTCTATCCATACCTGGCCTAACAGACCTTATTAAGGTTGTTGGGTGTGAAACCCTAAGTTTCTTTGGAGAAACACCTGAACCCTATAAAGGGTTTCATCTACTTTGTATATTTCTTAGTTATGCACTCGAGGATGTTTAAAGATGTGTAAGATGACTTTCGTTATTAGAGAGTCTGATAGGTTTGATGGGGCTTCCAATTTTGTTCCATGGAGTCTTAAGCTCTAGATACTTATGGAGGAATCTAAAATTTGGTAGAATATTGACAAAATAGTTCCAAAACTTGTTGATTCAACACAATTGAATCCTCATCGAAAAAAATAATCCAAGGCTAAAAGAATCATTCTTGATTCCATGAAGGATCATTTTATCTCAACCATTGCAAAGAAGAAGACAAGTAAGGACATGTTTGGAGGCTTGGTTGAGTTATTTCAAAACTATTATGTTTCTCATTAGATGCTCTTAAAAAAAATCTTTTAGCCATTTGCATAAACAAGATAGACACTCTGGTCATCTATATGAATAAGATCATGGAGTTGAGAGATAAATTGGTTGTCATAAGAAAACAGGTGGAATATAAGGAGTTGGTGTCCATTTCTTTGAATGGACCCATTCCTTCCTAGATTCCCTTTGTTCAAAGTATTTGTGCTCCTGAGAACATTCCACCTTTTTCCAAACTTTGGAATGATATTTGTGCAAGAATAAATCATATTGTAGGATTGTTCAAGGAAACATGCAGAGGTAGATGTAACTAGTCTTGTGGAGAGGACAAAGAAGTATAGGAAGAAAGGATACAAGAAGAAGAAATATACATATACAGTAAATAAATATTTGATTAAAGTGATGTGTTTATGATGTCACGAAATGGGACATTATGCCAACCAATCTTGATTGAAGAAGAAGGGGAAGGGAGAAAAACATATTCTAGCAAGGAATGTAATAGGTTTAGAGGAGGTTTCCTCTTGATATTTTCTTCTCCATGGTCTCTTTTTTTTGTTATAACACTATGTCTAGTGTTGCATGGTACGTGGACAATGAGGCCTAGATACATATGACTTATGACAAGTCACTCTTCAACAAATTTCATAAGTAAGAGGGAGGTATGAGTGTGGAGTTGGGTGATGATGTTACTTGTCTTGTGGGAGTTGGGTCCATTTCCTTATAGATTCCATTACATGATATTATTGAGTCGATTGATGTTTTATGTGTTCGTAGTTTGAAGAATAATATTATTTTGATTTCATGTATGACAAATGTATAGTGTAGAGTTCCATTTTAAGGATAACATCGCACCATTAGTGATCGTAATCTAGATAATCTAAGAACTTTTTATGCAAGGGTGAGAGAGGGTGGCCTTTTTAGGTTACTTATTGATCCTATGACACTTGTACAATCCAATTTGAGGCTTGAAAAACCTTCAAGCTGAAGATCATGTAGGAGCGCTCGATCTTCACTAAGGGAAAGTATACCTACTAAGATAAGATAGATAATAAGATAAGATAATTTTATTAATGTTCGACTAATGACCACAAAAGTAGGTCAAAGGGAATTTTGAGTACAATGATGTCATTACAAATCATGAGTACCAAAAGGTCTCCTATAAAGGAAATATGCAAAAATTAATTTGAAAATACAATGAAATAAGGTGAAGTCATGGAGAGTAATATCTAGGTTGTTGGGATATAAAGAATCCTCAACCATGATCCTAGAGACCTACGAGACAAGTAGATATATTGTAGGAGAAGATACAGGATAAGAGGCACTAGAGGTGATGAAATAGGCCAGCCATGGAATAAACCCACCTCTCCTACCATTTGAGGTCGAGTGAATAAAATTGAGTATAGTAGGATGTCTAGAGGGTGAACTGGTGGGATGCTTGAATCATCCACAACGTTGTTGACTGGAAGAGGTAGTACCCCAATGAGGCCTAGGGGATATCATCTACCCCCTAGAAGGGGATATGGTCTAGTCATTTCGTTGAAATATTGTGGAACGAAGGAAGGTCTTGTGGGTCTACACTGATCTGGAGTCTTGAGATGTGTTGGTGTTGGTTTGTCTCTTAGTGCCCCTACCAAAAGGTAGCACTGTAAATAAGGAGGTGATCCATCGAATATGGTATGGTATCATGGGAGGTCGAATAGTATGGGCTCATAACTTGAGGGCCTCCTATATGTATAAGGCTAAGAAACGTTGATCAATATGGTTGGAGAAGCTAGTGAGGGTCTAAGTCCTCCTGAATAAGCAATGAAATATCCACTTTGCATTGGCTTCTTCTAGTTTTCTTAAGGAGTAGACACGCAATACCTTGACGGAGGATGATGTTTTCATTGATTCCAATACTGTAAATAGGGTACATATTTGTATATGGTAGGTTTAGTGGAGTTGTAGAGTCAAAAGACAAGTGTCGATGAAAACAATTTACTCATAAAGAGGGAGTGTTAGGTTTTGGGGTTACTCCAAAAGTCTTTACACCATGTTTGGGAGTGCTTCATGAGAATTGGGGCGCATGGTGTATGATTAGCCCTTGTATGGTTCATGATGGATTCACACATTGGAGGTGACTTACTCATTGGTTGTTTGACCTCAATTAAATACTTGCATGGCATTCTTCCTCAAATAATTGGAGATATTTAGACAACTTGGGACATTCTTCATGACAACCAAATGTAGATTGGTTTCTTTCTTGAGAGGATTACCTTAATTGGAGAAGAATTTTTAATTCCAAAGGAAGGAATTGAACCCTAGAGAAAATTAGGTGGCCTATATGATTACATGGAGGCATTGATGAAGATGAATTATGGGGGTCCTTCGTTTCTAGTTTCCAATGATCCTAATCCTGGAACCTATGGGTTATGGAACCACGTAATGGATTGTAACAATGTCCATATCATCACAACAATGCCACCTTCACCCATAGGTTCCATATAACCATAGGTGGTGACTAAGCGCTAATCCAACAAGCGCTTATCAAGATCGATGGTCATGAATTAATCGGTTGATGACAATGGACGAATTTGAAGCTTATCGAGGGCCAAAGGCATTTCCACAATCCCAAGGCAGCGGGGGGACGAAATGATCATTATCTCAACACATGGAATGTCAATCCACGACATATATCATTTTGGGGTGTCACCTCTTTGTTAACTCCCTCATCGTTTGTCATGCGAAAGGGCTGGATCACCATCGATCCTTTTCATTGATCGATAATCGATCACCTCTTCACTAGAATATAATTATTTCATAGTATCCCAGCGCTGCAACTCTACTTGGTGGCCTCTCCCAAGCCTGCAACAAAATTCATCATTCCGACATCACACTCACATTGATCAAAATTAAACTCAATAGAACATAATCCATATACATAATCAACAGGGTTACACATGCGAGATTTGACACAAACGATACACAAATTCCATTATCTTGAGTTCAAATTACATTGTATGTCCTCCAAGGGATAAATCGCCTCTCATTTGATATATACACTCACCCTGGTATTACATTGTGTAGGGCCTTCTCCTAAGAAAAAAGGCTTACAATTTATAACCAAAATTACAATAAGGGGATTAGATAATTGAATATCCAATTTGATCTCCACAATATCACCAAAAATCGCCAAAAATCACAAAAAACTTAACCAAATACGAGGAAGTCTCATCCTCAAGGCCATGTCCACCTTCTGGAAGGTCTGAAATTGAATTTGAATTGGAGGCGGGGGGGGGTTGTTTCTCCTGCATCAGACTTCCAGGGTACAAAATTTCCATGATCTATTGATCAAGTGTCCCCTATTGTTGCATCTCTTCTCCTTTCTCTTCATGTATCATTGAGCTTATCCTTACACTTAGTAATGAGCTGCAACTGAGCCTCCACTAACACCTCACTGAATATCCTCCTCTGGATCGACCTTTTGGTATCGCAGGTTCACCTCCTCTGGAAACTTTTGAGCTTCCTCTGCTCCTATGGTTGTTGCATGTTTCTCAGTCTCTTGGAGAATTCTACCCACAATCATAATTGTGGAATTTCCCAACAACTTCTACCCAATCGCAACTGGAAGTGTTTTTCCATTCTCCAACATGCAGGAAATCTTTCTGTGCTCTGATAACACTTGATGAAGACGAACTTTGGGGGTCATTCATTTCTAGTTTCCAATGATCCCAATATTGGGACCTGTGGGTTATGGACCCACATAATGGACTATAATAATGTCCATATCATCACAACAATGTCACATTCACCCATAGGTTCCATACGACCATAGGTGATGACTAAGCACTAAGACAAAAAACACTTATCAATATCAACGATCACGATTTAATCACTTGATGACAATGGACGAATTTGATGATTTTTGGGGGCCAAAGGCCTTTCCACAATCCGAAGGCAACAGGGGGCCGAAATGATCATCTTCTCAACACGTAGAATGCTAATCCACAACGTATATCATTTCGGGGGGTCACCTCTTTGTTAACTCCCTTGACGTTTTACATGCGAAAGGTTTGGATCATTGTTGATCCATTTCAGTGATCAATGGTCGATCACCTCTTCACTAGATTATAATTAATTCACATTATCTTGGAGCTACAACTCTGCTCGGTGGCCTCGCCCAAGCCTACTATTAGCACTAATACTTTCATGATCAAATTTTGGTCTTAAAAATTCATATTTTGATTATATAAAGATAATAAGACCTTCTTAGCATATTTTTTTCCATATTAAAGTCATATGAGGGTTTTTTAAGTCTAAAACTAATATTTTGAAAAGGGCGCTACAAGAAGTTGCTGTAACGCAACTTGTTTTTAGGAAAATGACACAGTTTTGGAGGATGATTATGAGACAAGCCAACTATCCAATCTATTTACTTGTTGAGATGAGTTGGAGATCAATCACTTAATATCAGAGGGAAGGTCGAATTCTTTATGGAGAATATTTTGGGAACACATCATCACGTTGACCTAATTTTAAGCAAGAAGTTACCAAAAATTTAGGAATTTTCTTGTTTTAGTCATTATCATTGGGAACATATATCGGGGAGATGGAAGGCTATTTTTGAAAAGTGAAAGAGGTTTTTCTCAATAACAGACTCATATACAAAACAACTTTCATTTTTACACAGGTTTCATGGTTTTGGAGATTCTAATGAATCTTCACAACTCATTTTCAGATTCAGAAATTCATGAATTTTTCTATTTTAGTCATTATCTTTGGGAACAGATCCCAGGAAGCTCGAAGGTTATTTTTGAAAATTGAAAGAGTTTTTTCTCAATAATGAGCTCATATAAAAAAACATATCTCATATTTTACATAGGTTTCATGGTTTTGGAGATTCGAATGAATCTTTACATCTCATTTTTCAGATTCAGAAATTCAGGAATTTTCTTGTTTTAGTCATTATGTTTGGGAACAAATCCCTGGAAGCTGGAAGATTATTTTTGAAAAATTAAAGAGGTATTTCTCAATAATGGACTCATATACAAAAAAATATCTCTTATTTTACACATGTGTCATGGTTTGGGAGGAACATGTGGATCTATGAGGATCGTTTTTCCTGAATTTCGATAATTTATTTTTCCTAAAAATTGCCTAGCCACCTCATCATTTCGAATTTGGGATGGAGGTTTTTGGATCCATTTTTCTTGAATATTGAGAAGAATGTAATTTATTAATAAAAGAGAGGAATATAAAGAGTGAGAGTTGGGGGGGATTCATTCTGGGGGACTGAGAGAGAGCTGCAGAAGGTGAACAACCTATGTAATATTTTGAAGATCATGTCAATACTTCTATGTAAATATTTCAACTGATAACAAAGTTTTTGATCAGTTTTTTATTCTGTGTTAATCATTTTTCTATCATCTTCTTGAATATGTATTTTGCTACTATCGAGTATACGTATGCAAATTCTGTGTTGAGAGATTTATTGTATTGGTTATGCTTTAATTTTCTCCACATTCATATTCAAGTTCTTATATTCACAGTCAGAAAGGGTTTGTGAATGTTGAGTATTCTTCCCTGTAAGTGTATCAAGGATCAGGGTGCTTTTTGGTTAACTTGCAGTTTTGTTTTCTTCATTTCCTCATTCCATTTTTTTATAGCCTTGGATATGATCTAAGTTTTGTTAGCTTGACCTGCTTCCCATAGAATGTTAAGACAAGTTATTTGTTTTTAATGGACTCCATGCCCAGTGGCCAACTGTTGATTTGCAATCATCTCACCGCCTTCATGTTGATCCTACCACTCTCCAAGTTTTCCTAAAAACCCAACCAAATCATTTCTAATTTAAGGTGTGTTAGGCTTATTTCTAAAGCAGTCTAGGAACAACTTCTAGTGCTAACACGTACAACAAGATTCATCATTCTGACCTCACACTCACATTCATCAACATTAAACACAACATAACATAATACATATACATAGTCAACAAGGTTACACATGCGAGATTTGACACAAATGATACACACATTCCATTATCTCGAGCTCGAATTACATTGTATGGCCTCTAAGGGACAAATCACCTCTCGACTTATCTACACACTCACCCTGGTATTACATTGTGCAGGGTCTTCTCCTAAGCATAGAGGCTTACAATTTATAAACACAATTACAATAAGGGGATCAACTCATTGAAGATCCAATATGATCTCTACAATATCACAAAAAACCACAAAAAACTTAACCAAATATGAGGAAGTATCGTCCTCATGGCCACATCCACCTTCTGGAAGGTCTAAAATCAAATTTGAATTGGGGGGGGGTTGATGCTCCTGAATCAAGCATGGAGTTGAATTGAGGATTCCTAGGTTGCAACAATTGTCATGCAGGTGGAGTGGATCCAGTGGAGAACATGGCTTAGGAGGAGCATTGGAGTCCTTGGAGGCTTGCAGGAGTAGCATTGAACACATCTCGTGAAGAACCCTTACATTGGATCATTTATTGCATACAACATCCCCTTGGAGATCAACATTTGTACCCTTGGAGTGTATCACTTCACATGTGTGGGCCTACTTGCATTTTGTAGGTTGCTTGTAGAGTTTTAGGCTCACGTTATATTGTTGGCCTCCTTTGTCTCTCATATAAATAGAGGAAAAATAGATTTATATCATTCATTTTATTCATCATCGTGTTGTGTTGGAGAGATGAAGAGAGTAGTGCAATAGTCTCTCTCTCCCCCCCTCTCTCTCTCTCAATTGTATTCTTCACTATATCATCACTCTTGTCTTGGAGCACTAGGGTTTCTTGGAGGATTCTTGGATATTTATAGGGTTAAGGTTTATACCATAAGAAGGTAAGGAGTTATGGTTTGGAGATAAATCCTAAGGTTGTACTTGTTGAATAAGAGGAGAATAGAAGACATATTGCAAAGAAGTCTAACTTGTGGAGACTCTTTGGTGGAGCTAGGGTTTTCTTGGTTTTTCCCTAGCTAGGGCATTAGGGAGCCTGGATGATTGTACTAACTTGTGATAAGATGAGAGTGTGTACGTAAACTTCACCTCTTGTGTGTGTGTGTGTGTGTGTGTGTGTGTGTGTGTGTGTGTGTGTGTGTGTGCGTGAAGTTTCTAGTTGTTCGAAATGGTCTTATCACAAATTTGATTTTCAATCATCATTGTCTTCATTATTTGGTAATTTCCAACACTTGTATGTCTTGCTGATTTGACATAAGTTAAGGTTGAAATTGTTAAGGGTTTAAAAATTGATCTTGAAGAAGATAGAAAAGATTGATTTTTGTATTTATTGTTGTCATAAAGTACATTTTATATATGGTTGATAAGATTTCCCTAAATTGTTAAAACTTGTTAGCACACATTTGATATATTTTCTCTTGGATTGCCTTGTTGATTGGGGTTGAAAATGAGTCAAATATTCTTTATTTCTTGCTGCTGTAAATTATATTTCACATCAGCCGTAAGGATGATAATTCACAAGGATTAGATCCAGGAAGATTCTAGAAAAGAGGTGAAATTTCTGAATTTTTGATTTCACAAAATTTCTACAATATGGTGCATGGTGATTGATAAAGATATTAAGTTATATTTTTGGGAGTGACCAAGAAGCAAAACAACAATGAGATTCAATATATTTTAGCAATAGGAATGATATTTTGAATAAAAAACATGATAATATGATTCTACATGACAAATAACTCAAGGAAAAAGGGATTTTTCATTAAGGAAGGGTTGTTTATAAAATCTTTCCCATGGATTCGAACTCTAGAGAGTATACTTATTGGGCATATAAGATATATCCAACAAGTTTAAATGGATATAAATGAAGAAAATAGGCACAATAAATGCAAGATAAGATAAGTTTATTATTGTCCAATAAATGACCAAAAGTAAGTTAACATGACTGCTCAGTACATAAGTGGTGATACAAAGTAGGAATGAAAATTCCACTCTTATAAAAGAAAGAATCATTTCTACCCTAAAATATCTAAACATGACTATCAAAAAGCTAAAAATAAAAAGGAGAGATACAATGCCCTGGATCTGAGCATAAGCCTCAATGCTCCAAAGTCCTGTTGTCGAACGAAGAAGAGAAGGGGTCCTATGGAGTTGAAAGGAAATATCTCCTACCATATGAGGTTGAAGAAACTAATCTCTCTATATAAATACTATTGAAGGAGATGGATGTGGTCTAGGGAATGTCTCTTCGTTTGGAAGAAATGGCCCTCTACTAAGAGATGGTAGAAGGGGATTGCCTACCAATCTATTGTGAGCTATCTCAAGGACCTATATAACAACTCCACAAGGGTCTCCCAACACAAACTTGATTTGTATTTTGGGGTATGACATATTTTTAGAACTAGAATGGTGTTACACCCTATATACCTCTTGGTGCCCCTATTAGGGAGCACTGAGAAGAATTTTTTTATCCTTGGAATAGTGTCATGTTGCAAGGGGAGGAATAGAGTGTGATCTTTGAGCCTGGGGGACTCTCCCAAGTATAAGGCCAATAACTATTGGTCTAGGTACCGAAAAAGGTGGAGATGGAGTTATGGAACTTCCTAAATAGGAAATGGAACCGACCATGTATCTCATAGTAACAAGGACATCTAAAAATAAATTTTTCCTTTGTCTCTATCTTTATATCATGTAAATGGAAGATCAAACATAAGCTATCCTCTCATGGTGTCTGGTTATTATATTCCCCCTAAATCTAGTGAGATCCCACTCAGAACTGGCCTAAGGGGATCCTGGGTCCATGCATCCATGCATCCAATGTC
>ML787372.1:363264-374781 GCA_009831015.1 Picea engelmannii
GAAGTGCTCTATATAAAAGGCCATATTGGGTCTCAAACCCCCAAGGTGGGGAATCCAAGTGACCTGGATATACTTCATGTTAATATCCTTCTTAATAATCCTATTCATGTCCTTGTTATTAGGCAAGAGGTGACCAGGAGAATCCAAAGAGGACCCAAATGAGGGAATGTAGTCTATTGATATACTGGTGATTTAAGGAAACAAGAAACCTTTGAATACCAACACCATGATCTCCTATAATGGGGAACATGCCAAGTGATGGCCTCTGAAGATCAGTACACATGGTAGGGCTACTAGTCTCTATTTTCATCGAGTCATAAAATCTCTAGAGGAAATGGAGCAACTCAACTAGTCTGAAACCAGTCTAGATCCTGAAAGAGTGTGTTGCAAACAATTAATCTCGTGCTTATTAGGAAAGAAGAGACAAAGAGCATACAAAGAGTATCTAAAGAGAAATGGTTGGAACTTTATTTCATCAATGCAATAGAATTTACAAAAGCGTTTTTCCATTAATGAAAATGAAATAGAAAAGGCACTAGAGATTGGACTGAATTATCTTGGTCCTAGGATTCTCCACATACCCATTACATAAACAATGTTCTCAAGACAAAAAAAAATAATAGTGGGGGATTGGTTCACCTCTGCCTCCACTATTCCTTAAAAACTTAGGTAGAATTCCACAGGGAGTTTAATTCACCACTGTTGTTATGGCATCCTTCTTTACAATATCTTTTAGAAAATCACAATTTGGGTTGCAATAAGAAATTGATCTCTTTGTTGAGCCAATCTAGTCTCTGGGATCATACAATGATTACAATATGCCTATTGTGCATGGAGGAAGAATGAGAATGGAAAGAAAAAGAAGTAGACGATGTAAACTAGTATCTTGCTTCTACAAAAAGAGTGGTGGTCCAAGAAAACATTCATTCTTTAATGACCTATTTTCTCTATTTCATCCCTCTCTACTACTAATTTTAACATCTGATCCTTGTAAATGAGAAAAAATTCTCTATTATGGACTATAGGGAGAGATACATGAGCCCCAAAATTAGGTTAGAATAACCTTTTTCCTCCACCAATGAGAATGTTTCCTTTGTGTTTTTGTCAGATTTAATTATAAGATAAGCTTCTATTCAACTTAACTTAGCCTTCTACCAAAATCATGGCCAAATTAGGAATTGATTTGGTTCCTTACTTTTGTTGTTATATTTTGTTGTGTGGCCATAGAAACTCCTTTGGAGTTGGTAATAATGGAACACTAGACCTCCTTGACTCTTATAATACTTCATTTCTATAACGTCTCCCAACCTAACTGAGGAACATTTCTACATGAAATATACCTAAAATGAAAATTGTTTCTTGCTAATTCTTTTCATGTAGCTAACCAACTACAAATTATGCACATATTTAACTAGATTATGATTCTCATAATTAAATGCATCTACAAAATTCTGAATGAACACATATGTAGATAATAAATCATATATAACAACACATAAAACTAGTCTCATTCACAAAGTAAAATGCACAATCATAAGACACATAAGAAAACATAGATAACAGATAAACACTTATCTTTAAACAAAGCTTGTGCAACCAACTTCTTGGGAAGGATGTTCCACCCAAGCATATAATTTTTGTTCCAAATATCAACAACAATTCACCCCCAAGCTGGGGCTAGGAATCCACAAAATAAAGTGGTCCTCTCATAGTTCCCTCACAACCAAAGTGTTCCTCTATCCTGAATTTCCTCCAGCTCTCTTCCTCTTGACCTGCCTAAACTAAGGAATGTACCCCTTTACTCCTCTCATTCCATAAAGAATCCCATTAATTTATCAGGGTCTCTTTGGCACAAGTAACCATAAATATCTCTACTGGGAACTCAAGGGAAACTCACTGCTAGGAAAACTACCAAGAAAAACAACAACAAGCTCTTTTTTTATAGTGCAACTCACAAATGAGCTCACTCTTCAGTCCTGACAAACTGACTCTTCGATTTCCAGCTCCAAAATGTTCCAAATATGCTCCAACATGCTCCATAATTCACCCAACATTCTTTACGTAGATTTGATGCTCTTTTTCCCTATTTTGTGCTTGTTGTTCCTACAAAACTGAAAATGAAAAACTACCTATAATCCCCATATTATTTTCCTCTATTCTCCACATTAACTGCTCAGTCTTCCCAATGTTGATTGTACTACAACCTCATGCTTCTAATAAATATTGAAGTTACTTATACACCCACCCCCTAAAATGTATTCAATGATTGGACTCTCATACACTCAAACAAAAATTATATGGTTGACTGAAAATATAATAGAATTTGGAAATATAGGTTTGGATTAATACCCATAAACCATTTCCCTCTTGGAAACCTCTTAGAAACTCCCTAGGAATTCCCTCTCTCTTGTGGATTAATCAACCCCCATATCTTTCCATATTCCCAAAAGACGACATCACATTATTTTTATTAAAATCAAAAAATGCATTCTGCATATTACATTGCTTGGCCATAGCCACATTCTTTTCTACATTATGCATTAATTAAAATGGGGATTATAGTGGGGATGTTACAATTTCACTTTGTTTAGTGCTAATCCATCTTCTTAGAGATGAAAAATCCATCTTTAATCACTCACTTAGCTATGCAAAGTGAGTGAAGTAATGTTGTTCAAATCTCGTGTATGGTTGTAGCAACTCCATTTGTAGTGGGCAATAATAGAACCCATGACCTTCTTCTCCTTTAAAAACTTAGATGCACTTTTTAATATAATTCCACTTTAGACATAGTGCTAAAAACCCACTTAAACTTTAAGGTCACCTTATGTTAATAATAAAACCCACTTAGTTTTTTTTTTAATTTTATGTTAAAACCCACATAACGTAAGCTTTTAAACCTTTTTGTATCACTTTACAATAGTGAAAAATAGAGGTTAAGTAGTGCAAATTGACTAATGTGTAAAACATAATTTAGTATACCCATGGAGGGGTCATTGTTAAATTATGCACATCCTCCTTTGATGTGCACGTGAAGGATTGGAGCAACGCATAAACCAACTACCATGTTGAATTGAACACCCACCAAAAACTTGCTTGATCGAGCCCCCCACCAAATTGGTTTGAACCACACAATGAGGGAGGGACAATGTGGTGGAGAAGGGATCGCGAGGTCTCAAAATCAAGGAATACCCCTCCATACTAAACACTACAAGCATAGTTCCATTGTTAGATCGTTGGGTCAATTAATTGTCGTTAATAATCCCCTTTTATTAATTGTCGTTAATACATAGTATGTGAAGGTAAAATATGGAAGTTTAAACTATTATATATTTTCATTGGACAAGAAAACCACACTTCAAACCAATCATTTATCAAAATAAAAATAAACCATCAAGAAAACCTGGCCTTGAACAACTTCAATTTGTCCACAAGACTGATAACAAGTATGAGCAGATTCAATTAACTCTGTATGTCATGCATAGATCTATGATATTTGAATGATCATGTTTTCTGATTTGTTCACTCCTAATGCTCAATCAATGTATGTTTACGTGTTTTCACACAAAATATTCAAGTGTTGGTAAATAACTTAAAGACACAGACTAATAACTGATTCTTTTATCAAATCTCCTTCTAGGATCCAAGATGCAATCTTTCACTTAATGGACTAATGTATGTTCATGCTATGGTTATGAGGTTATATTTGACAACACGAATCCCAATTGTTTTCCAGAACTAATGAAAAAGAGTATGAATAATGATCATAAGTTTTACCCAAAACACTCCCTTTAATCAGTTAGTTGTAAGGGTATTGAATATCCATTTATATACTATTGATCTTATATTAAGTTTATTAGTCCATAAGTAAAACCTATGATCAATGAATCTACTGCTTAAACCCACAATCAATACATTCAATGTGATGAACTTATGGTAGTATGACACTTATTCTATAAAAAAATATTTCTTACACATAGATGTGACTCAACTATCATACATCGTTTAGTATTAACTGTGTATCTAGAATGATATCGAAACTTTAAAAGACAATTATGAATTCCTCGGGATCAATTATCACAAGAAGGTCTAGGACAATTACATACTTTGGTGTCTTTTGTGTTAGTGATTGAATTGATCTTATACATGCCTTTGTACTTGTAATTACAAATAAAACTTCAAAATTTGCATTAAACAAAGAGCTAGATTATGGTCCCAATGAAATGGAAAACCACACAAATATAAATGCTTATCCATGAGAATTTACAAATTTCATTATTAATTATCTCTGGAGATAGACTCAAATTATTCAATAAACGATTGAATAAACCACACACATGTTAAATACAATTATGAAATTATGTTGGAGAATAAACAATCAAAATCGTTGATGAAACACGTTATTGCTACAGAACTGAAACTCTACTAAAAATACATATACACAACATTGATTCTCGGGTTGGTGGGCCCTTTCCAACCTGGAGCATGCCTTAGAGGCCTACATGAATACAATTAGAGGAACACCATGATTTATAAAAGAAATTATTTCATTAAAAACAATTTTTTCATTCACAACATGTGCTTCAGTACATCATCAAGTCTGAATGAAAAATACCATAACCAAGGATTCTCTCGGCACCCAAAACAAACAACTATAATATCATAGATCGATTCCCTCTATCTCTCTTGATTTTTTTTTATTACATTATAGTGTTACATACATATAGAATCCTAAACAGGGTGATAAGACTATGCCCCTATGATTTTGTGAATAAAATGTCCAAATTGGATGATGAAACGATTATATTTGTTTAGGGTAACCATCCACAATCCACTTGGTATCTTTAGCAATTGGAATGAAGCAGTTTTGATCTCATTGCTATTCATAAATCCTTTCAAATCTGAACTGTAATTTGTTGATCATTTTGAAAAATGACCTGCAACATAAATTTGGGTAAACCTAGATTGGGAAAACTTCCTTATCTCCTTAACCATGCTAGACTTCACGAATTCTCTCATGCGAGACCTAATTGATATAATCCTACACAAAACCCATGTTCTAGATTTTTCAGATTCTTCCTCCTTTTCCCATAAATCTTCCTAAAAGTTTATTGTTGCTAATACAACACGTTTTTTACTGAGAAACCTTTAATCATGGTTGGGGACCTCCATGTGTGACCTGGGCATGAACCAAGGGACACACACCATGTTGGGGACCAGATCTAAAAAACCCATGTGCTCCTTTTCCTCTTGGGAATGCATATAGGAAAACCTCCAAACCTAGGTACTCAAACTCCATAGTTGGTATAAGAACATAACTAAAATTATTCATTAGTAAACATAGCTTAAAAACTCATATTAATTTATCAAGAACTTAGGAAATGTAACGAAATAAACAACTAGTACCTCAAAATACTTGTTGGGGGGGGTTTTTTGGTTGAAGGCATGAAAACACATGATATCAAGGTTAGATTTGGGTATAGAAGTGGGATAAAAATGGAGAAAAGAGGTATCAAAATGTGGAAAAATGGAAGGCCAACATCTCCCCCACACCTGTCTACTTTCATGTCCTCATGCGAGAAAGTCCTTGAAACTAATCAAAACTGGATTCATCTCGCCAATGACTAGGAAAACCTGACTGCATTAATCAAAATATTGAGTCCCTTGTGGTTCTGGTTCTTTGAAATGGTTGACTAGATTGAACGAGTCTCTCATGCAAGTCCTCATTCTTAGAATGGAGCCTCTTGATGTCTTCTTGGAGTTTCTGGAGTTGTGCTTCAATATGCCATTCTCTTTTTGTATACATCTATTTGGTATTTTAATCTCCAAGGCTTCTTGTTTCAATTTATTATTTTGAATTTAACTACTGAAGGCCAAGTTGGAAGATGCTACCTATGTCCAATTTTCATGTTGAGACTCGGTTGGTGCTATATCACCTTCAACATGTCCAATATCTCCTTTATCAGGGAATTTTGGCCTTATGTTTCTTTGCAGTCCTCAGTATCTCTTCAATTATCTTGTCACTATCCTTCTCTCCATCCAAAGAGATCGAAAAATAATTTAGCCCTGCTGATGATGCATCAGGTTCAGTGGGGTTTGCATGCTTATGGTTACTTGGTTTAGGTGATGACCTACTTGGACGGTTTTGACCCTTAGTCCTTTATCTCCTAGCAGATCTGAAAACTTCCCCAATTGGTCAAGTATCCTCCCTGTCCTTGTCCAAGGAAATTGTATATTTTTTTGTTTTATACTTTTTCTCAACAATAATTTTTGTAGCACCTCCTTCCTCATGCAAAAAATCCCCCTTTTAGAATATTTTCTATGTCCCTCTACCTCGCCATGTTCCTAGTGATCCTGTGGGTTGGAGGTGGTATGGATAGTGGCTTCTTTGTCGGAGTTTCTTTCATGACCTTAGTATATCATGAATTTCTTGGAGGAGGGATGAATCCCTCGACTCCAGGGGAGAGGATGTCTTCATCAAAACCATTTTTATCATTGTTGGCATTATGTTCTCCTTGGCCTTCTATCACAACTTCAATATTTTGCAAATTAAATGAATTTTCCTTTAGAAAATTAACCCAGGAATTATTTCTTTTACACAACTATGCCTCTATCAATATATTGATCAAGCCATGGTGATATAGGTTCTTATAAGGGTTTCTACTGTTTCTTTTCACCAAAGTTGACATCTTGCCTAAAATCCTCCATATATAATAAGGAAAATTTAATATTACATTGGACTCATAGTGTAAAAACATTACGATATGGTATTGGCATGTAAAATTTCTAGTGGAGATATCTATTCATATACAATCCAATCCCTAAGTATCCCCTTCATCAAATTTGCATTTTGATGTTCTGGCTTGAAGAATCGGTTACAGTCTTGGCATTTCACTGATTTGTTTTTGAGCCATTTTCCTCCTTCCTTGGGAAGACCCGTGACCTGATCTATTGTCTTCTCTAAAGCTTCCATGACTAGATCAATTTAATTGGGAAGCTCGTCCATTAAAACCTTTTGCAAACTGAAGTGAAAATTGATTGTTAAAAACCTTGAAACTTGGCAAAGAAATAAAGCCATTAGTTGTCCTTACCATAGATTTACATGCATTGTATTATGGCAAGGATTCTAAAAATTTATTGTTGTTGGATCCTTACAGTCAACCACCATTTCAACCGTAATTGTTGTAGCAAGGAACCTCATCTGTCACCCTTCATAAAATTAATAAGTGAAGGAAAATGGGAGAGGGTTCGAAAGGTCGAGAGTTTTAAAGGCTCCATGATTTTGGTTCTAGACAATATGAATGCAACCCATTTGGAATGAGTTATAATGGTCGAAATCAAAAATATTTTCATGTATGTTTATGGAAAATTATGGAACAACCAACCATGTTGATGTAATGAGAGACATTGATATCCACATGACTTTAGTGCTTAATGATTTTTAGTTCTAGCAATATCATTTCAAAAGCAGGTGTAAACATGTTACGAGTATCATATGGCCAACAAGTGATAGGTAATATACTTATGAACAATATGCCACATGCTTGACAGGGTATGTGAACACATGGAGAATATGTGCAACTATTCTACATATAGGCATGTGATTTGACTAGTGGAAGATCCTTTGATTGATATGTGTGATGAGTAACTTAGTATAATGATAGGGTAGGGATTAAATGTTAAGTAAACCTGATATATAATGCAGTGGTAAGGGAAGGTTAGAAATATAAAGAAGCAATTTGTACATTTATAAAGGTTAAGTAGTGGGATAAATGGTAAGGGTGAGGGAAAAAGTATAAGAGAGTTGCAAAAAGAAATACCTTGTGTTCTTAATAAATGAAAAGAGTTTTAAAAACAATTTTACCTCAAAATTTCTCAATCCCATACTTACAAATATGTGTGTTTAATTTTATGCAGGAATGTTGGAAAGTTGAGGAGACCACTGTAGAATACTACTCTGAAACTTTTGTTGTTGAATCTAATGTTGGTTGTTCCTTGGAATGAAGAGGGAAGACCTACCACTATCAAAATTTGCTCAATAAATGTTAAAAATACAACTACAAGTCTTTTGGTACCTACTTTGAAGTTTCGATATCAGAATAGATAAAAACCTTTGAAAATATATCAATGCATTGGAAAGAAATATACAAGAACTGTTGAGATATACTGAAATATGTTTCTCTGAATGGACTACTGAGATATGTTGTTCTAGATAAATAAAATTCAATCTTCATACATGCCTAGAATTTTTGAAAATTCAGGAAATTATGGGCTTATTTACTTATGAAAATGTTGATATATAAAATAGAAACCAAGAGGTGATAAATGAATGTCGGTGGCTGATTTTTTCATAGAGGAGGATGATACATCAAGTGTCTGAACTTGTAGCGAGTTTCTGGAACACTTGGATGTTTATTACTCTAGTGCTACTGCCATGAAGACCTACAAATTAGGCAAAACATTTTGGACTTATTGGTGGAATGAAGGATGCAAATTGGAGACAATGGGTTGTAGTTTGATGTTGTTGCAACAAGAATGTCATCCCCTTTTATTTGCACAATGCTAGAGACTACTAACTACTATTAGGATCACAAACCAAATAGTCTTCATCGAAGCCCAATCTTGGCACAATTCTATATATGTGAATGAATTTGTTGAAGTTGAACATAGAAATAAATCATTTCATTACCAACCAATGATGAATGTTGTTAACCAATGAAGGAATGCTCAACTTTGATGTTGATGAGAGTCTAGGAGCCTTAGTACATGTTGTGAGGTATGAATAGATGAGATGAGGTCGAGTCACCTGCAAGATCTATCAATCAAGAGACCTTGATGAATTCCCATTGCTGACATCGAGGAAGATTTCCATTTATGTATGCAAGTCCCAAGGTACCAACATGATATCTAATCCCAATCTCAGATGATGTGTTGGATTCGATGGGTCGATATTTGTTGGAAGGTGGGCCTTAAGGAATCCCACATCATCTGAAACGAGAATAAATATAATAATTTTAAGAGTACATGGTAGAACCAACAATTGAATGCATAATTTATTGTGAGTCTCACCCACCGATTGCCCGATTTTCAATCAAAAATCATGTCCAATTGCGCCAGTAAACTGGTTTTCACAACTGGACTTATTTTTTTATCTTTACAATTTTATTTATTTATTTACACTATCCTACTTTACTTGGAAATAGAACATCTCCTCAAGTGTAGGAGTATTTCCAATGTATCCATGTATGCAACAAGATCTTGGCTAAACTCATATACAACTTTGAAAAGTATACCTCCATGATTGTCGAGATATGAGAGACCAATTGTTCTAGTAGAGATGGTATAAAAAAATGTTGAGAAATGGAGAATTATGGTGGCCTAATGATTGTTTGGAATAAATCTTCAATATATTATTTTCCTCCTCGACTCTCTTTAGTTGTCAATCTATAAAGTTCTTCAGAAAATTGCTCATGAAACTCCTGAATGCATAAGGGATATGGTGACGAACATGCGAGCCATTCTTCGATCTTTGGCTCTATTGTTTGTTCTCCATCTAATGTTATCCATGAGTCTTATATATGCGTGGAATGATGATTAAGAAAGTATTCTACGTTCTCTCCTTGTGGATCGGGCTCATGGATCTCCTCTCCTTATTGAGATGCAAATTCCTCCGTCGTGACAATTCTGAACTTTGGATAAGGGTTTAAGAAATTCCTTTTAGTGATAAGTCCCTTTCTCAACAAATTATTGAACATTTTTAAGTTCTTCTTGTTGGTATAGAGATCCTACTCATAAATGGATTAGTAGTATGGGGTCTCTTACAACACCTTAGACTAAGGAAAATAAATGAATTAACATGGATAAAAGCACACCATTCAAAGCAATTTTAAGCAATCTAAAATCTATAGGTCTAACCATTAGTCAAATACATGGAAGACAGGGGTTTGGATAGACTCATCAAAGTGAATGTGGTGGGATAGAACCCTTGCAGAAATTTAGAAGTGAGGGCACCTTTTTGTCTTACTGTATTTTCCTCCTCCAAATCTGTAATTCAGTGAGAAAACCAAATAAAATCTATCCTTCTACCATTTACCTTTTAACATCTCCCCGACAACGATGCCAAAAATGTTGGATCAATTAATTGTCATTAATAAACCCATTTTACTTCTCAATCTGATTCATAAACTTGTGAGTTGTATACATAGTATGTGCAGGTAAAATATGGAAGTTTAAACTATTATATCTTCCGAGGGGACACAAAAACCACACTTCAAACCAATCATTTATCAAAATACAAAGAAACCATCAAGCAAACCCGGTCTTGAACAACTTCACTTTGTCCACAAGATAGATAACAAGTATGAGCAAATTTAATTAACTCTGCATGTCATGCATAGATATATGATATTTTCATGATCATGTTTTCTGATTTGTTCTCATCCTAATGCTCAATCAATGGATGTTTAAGTGTTCTAACACAAAAGATTCAAGTGTTGGTAAATAACTTAAAGACAAGGACTAATAACCAATTCTTTTATCAAATCTCCTTCTAGGATCCAAGATGCAATATTTCACTTAATGGACTAAGTGTTCACACTTTGGTTATGAGGTTAGATTTGAAAACAAGAATCCCAATTGTTGTTCAGAACTAATGAAACAAAGTATGAAGTATGATCATAATTTTTACCCAAACCACTCCCTTTAATTAGTCAGCTATAAGGGTATTGAATCTCCATTTATATACTAATGATATTAGATTGAGTTTATTAGTCCAAAAGTAAAACCTATGAGCAATGGATCTACGTCTTAAACTCACAATCAATACATTCAATGTGATGAACTTATGGTAGTATGGTACTTCTTATATATAAATAGATTTCTTACACATAGATGTGACTCAACTGTCAGACATCGTTTAGTATTAACTACGTATCTAGAATGATATTGAAACTTTAAAAGACAATTACACATTACTCGGGATCAATTATCACAAGAAGGTCCAAGATAGTTCCATATTTTGGTGTATTTGTGTTAGTGTCTTTGTGTTAGTCATTTCATTGATCTTATACATGCCTGTGTAATTGCAAATACAAATAAAACTTCAAAACTTGCATTAACCAGAGAGCTAGACTATTATCCCAATGACATGGCTAACCACACAAATATAAATGCTTATCCCTAATAATATATAGATGTCATTGTTAATTATCTCTAGAGATAGACTCAAAATATTTTTTCTAATCGCATAATCTGCAACAAAGAATCACACAAATGATTCAATAAACCACACACAGGTTAAATACAATTATAAAATTATGCTAGAGCATAGACAATCAAAATTGTTGATGAAAGCCTACAGGGGTGTAGAACGATTGACAAGTGTTGTGTAAATGGAAGGAAATGTAAAAAGGAGGTCTTAAGTTCGATTCTCACCTAGATTTACATGTTCCCCATGCTTGCGAGCTGTGTGGACGCACCTAGAGGTTATAGAGGTAGCAGACGGGACTCGACCCCATGTCA
>ML787372.1:392774-419045 GCA_009831015.1 Picea engelmannii
TGCATGCGTAGGTGATTGGAAGTTATAGTTGTTAAGGCATAGGAGAATTCGAAAAAATGGGGGGAAATATTACAGTTGTCGTCGTCGGTAGTCAATGAGGATGGGAGGTGCAGACATAGGTGAGAAGAAAACTCCGACAATGAAAGATACATGATTAATCGTTTAAGCGATATTATGGGGTCCAAGTTGGTCCAAAAATTAATTTTAACATTCAATTAAATGACTGTTGGGTGTTAATATTTCATTAATTAATGATGACAAGACATCATGGTGGCAATGGAAGGGGACCCATTAACTAGACCACGTGAGATCTATGGTGGGGGAGCGATTGACGACAACTCGATTCATATGAGCCATAGGATAAAGGATGTGATATCTAGATAACAACATGCAGTCTTGTCATCAGCAAGGAGCAGAAGAAAAATAATAAAGATCCCAAACAAAAATCTAAACGAAATGAAATGGTTGAGTACGTTAGTCTTTGTAACCTTGACACGCGTTGGAAGGGGAAATAATTGCACATTGATTTACCCGAGGGACCCACGAGGGGGAAAAGGTTGAGGTGTATTCAAGAGAGAGGGTTATGTGCAAGTTGGGCAGTGACTCGGAGAGAGAAAGGGATTATCATCGTCGACAAGATGGATAGGAGCGCGATGATGAGAGTGTATCGCTAAATTCCAATGATGATGTTGTGAGGTGTCGTCGTCGGCAAAAAATGTAGGGAGTCTTGTGTGCATGTTTGATGAAGAACCCGACGACGAAAAAGGTAAGAAGGGAGGAAAAGAGAGAAGTAGATGGGAAGCCCAGATTTAGTTCCAAACAAACAGATGAATATTTAACCATAGGTACCTCATGAAAGTAAAAAATGCATCCCTGCATTAATATTTTGAAAAAATTAAATGGAGGAAAGGGTTGTTGTTCCATCACAACAAATGGTGACACACTCAAAAGAGCCGATTATCTCTAAGCTGGAAAGAAAAATAATGAGACCTCATTAATTGTGTTGTTACCTTTTAGATAGTTCATACAATTAGCAAATAGAGGACCTCACATTTAATTATCTTTAAGAATCAAAGCAAATACCCATCGCTAATGATCTTATGCATAATTCCAGTGATTTTTCATGGAGTTTATGTAATCCAGCAATGAAACATGAGGGGGTTACACTACAGAGAAATATTTATCAACCGATATGGTCCATAGTTTGTTCCTCACCTCTCTTTCCTGGAATTTCTTCACTACTAGAGAGTGTCCATAGCCTCGACAAAGGTGGCTTGGTATCATACAAAAATGTTCCTGCTACCAGTGAGCACCCATAGCCCCAATGGTTTTGCCTATACTTCCCACACTTTAAAGTGCTTCCAAATTCCTGAAATTTGTGTTTCTCTGCCTTCCTTTTTTTTTTTTAGATATGTGATTTATGTATTAATTTTGCAACATGTGTGAAGGTGAGAAGGAAGCATGGTGATACGATAGTTACTTTGATACATAGATCTCAATCGATGGTTCTTTCTCACGTGTCCCTCACATCAATTGTCGGTATAGTAAAATTAAGGAATAAAGGGTAACACCACTGGATGTATGCAGGGAAATTCAATGTTCAAAGCAATCTATTGAGATGGTGTGGAACACATGCCTGTCTTGAGATTGGTCACACATAGTAAATATGACTGATACAATCTATCAAAAGGTGTGAAATTTTATAGGTCCGAGGTTTTCCCTTGGCCTGAGTGAACCGACTCCTCTTCGTGTGTCTTCATCCTTCGTGCAAAAATGTGGAGTTATATATCTTCTGATGATTGTTGAGTGAGAGGTGTCCAAAAATAAAAGTGGTTACATGGAATGAAACCAAAAGGTTATGATTGTGGGAAAAACACGGGTAGGGAGCGGAGAACCGCTAATGATTGTGGATAGGAACTGGGAAAAAGAAAAAGGAACACTAAAGCGAAACATCTAGGGAAAAGGATACAAAGAAAGGAAAATATGATTGATTAGAAAAAAGAAAGGACTAGGAAAGGAAACTAAAAATAAAGGAACTCCTACTATGTACAAGACTACCATCACCATGGGTGATTAGGAGAAGTATTTTTTTAGGATTTGGCCATTGATAGGGAGCTCCTTCTCCTCTCCCTGTAATGTCTTAAGTTGGAAGGTACCAAGACCTATTTTCTGGTGGATCAGATAAGGTCCCAACCACAACTTCTGAAACTTTGTGTGTTTTCCCTTTAATTCATTTTCTTTATCCCATTTGAGTACAAGATCCCCTTCATGAAATTATTTATTACCTACAGATGACTTGTCAAACCACTTTTTTATTATTTCTTGATGGTGTATTAAGTTTGTTTTAGCTTTCTCTCATTATTATTCTAATTTTAAAAGCATGTTTAACCTTTCCTGCATCACTAGACAAGTCTCATGGTGTATGGATTGGGCCAATTTCAAAGATGATAAGAAAGTGTGAGTAGGTATGGTGGCCTCCTATCCATATACTAGGAAAAAAGGGGAGTTATCGATGGATGACTTGGGAGTTACTATGTTAGCCCAAATGGCATTTCAAATAGCAAGGTGTCAGTTTCTTTGATGGTCATCAACTATCTTCTTAAGGATGTTGATGAGGTTTTTCTTAGTGGATTCTTCCAGACCATTCCCTTGTGGGTAATAATTTGTTGAATAATTAACTTTGATATTTCTTTCAAGGGAAAATTTAGTCAATTTCAGAGAAGAAAAATATTTTGCATTATCAAAGACTAATGATTCAGGGACTCCAAACCTGGTGATGATATGAGATTGAAGGAACACGATCACCTGGATTTCATTGATATTGTTTAAGGGGATCGCCTCACTCCACATGGAAAAGTAGTAAGTGGCCATCAAGATGTATTTGTGTAGTTGGGAGGAATTGCGATTGATTTCCCCGACTACTTCCATCCCCCATTGTTGAAATGGGCATTCGATGATCACTGGATGTAAAGGGAATGCATTTTTCTTCTCTCTTCCTACTGACTTTTGACATTGATGGAATCTCCTCCCATACACGTGGAAATATTTGAATATGGAGGGCTAGTAATATCCAGCTCTGAGGATTTTGTGTGTAGTAGTATCTCCACCGTAATGTCATCTCGTGGGTCCATCATGGAGTTCAGAAAGGACTTCTCAGCGTCTCTTTTCTCCAAACATCTTAGGAATATGCCATCATAGTTTTTTTCTGCATAGAATTCCCTAAGGAAATATCTAATCCTGGGTTTACTATTTCAAACTGCATGTATGAGTTCTTAGTATTGTAGTTGGTGACCTTTTTGAATTTGTCTTGAAGGTCGTAGAGTTTTTCTAGTCTAACCACACTCCCAGGGATATTGTTGGTTAGGAAAGTTGCATTTGTTGCTTCGGAAGTACCGTTATTATCTGTATTTATCAGCAGGTCGTGTTGGCCTTCATCTATGATAGAATCCTTGAATGTATCTTTGAGGTGTAGGAAATTAATGAGCCACCAGTCATCATCAAAGACCCTCCAATTCATGATATTGTTAGGAATTGATGGTCTGTACAAAATTTCAACAGATAAGGAATCATGAATCAATTCGTCTGAGGGTATTTATCTAGACGCTATGGTGGCTAGCAAATCAATGTCATAATTCAATGATCGGGGAACGATGTTGATATTGAAAGCAGTGAAATATTTAATTAGTTCCCAAACCTCTTACTGGTAATTATTTAGGTGACTTGAAAGACAATGAATGGTGTTTTGTACTTGTCTGACGATGATTCCAGAATCACCAAATACCTTTATTTTTTCTACTTTCAAGTCAAATGCCTTCCTTAGACCTTGTACTAAGGCTTCATATTCGACAATGTTGTTGGTGCAAGGAAAATCCAGTCTGCATGCAATTAAAATTTTAGTACATTTTAGGTATTTTAGTATGCAACCCATGCCTACACCTTCCAAAGACTTGGATCCATCGAAAAATAACGTCCACATGTCAGGATGTCCTTTTTTTTTATTTCAATTGGTATTTTTGAATTTTCATATTTTTTGGTTTTAAAGAGGTTAATAGAGTCGATTCATTTTTCTAACTTGTCTCTAGAAACTATGTTAGGTTGTACATGAGAGGGATTTTCATTTTGATTATCTATATTACAATTGGGCTCAATAATCTGGGTGCAATGAAGGATTTTAGATTGTGTGTCATATTCCACGAGAGACGAAGGTTCAACTGTGAAATTCCCAAAGAATGTTTCATATGAATAATTCCCAAGAATTGAATGGTTGAACATTACCGGTTCATTCAGATCATTCAATTCAGTAACAACATGTTTCATATACCTTTCTCTGTCGATCCTGATCTAATTCATTTTACCATTGTAAGGGAGCCACAAATGGGACCAGTCGGTAGCAAAGTATCCATTAAACATAGTCGGCCAATATTGGCTTAAAAAAATGCCATAGTTTTCTGGAATGCCTACTACTATTATTTCTATGTTTTGATGAACTTTTGGGTTAGCATACATCCTGATCAAAACCTTTTTCAATTCTCCAATAACCTTAACTTTGGTTTTGTCTAATTGAATAATTTGAATGTTAGATGGTTTGGGTTGGATATTAATCTTCTCACATACTTTTAGAGGCATGACATTAGATGAAGCTCTTGAGTCCACCATGCAATTATGAACATTTCTATTAAATACTTCAAAAGTGACGAGGAAAGGAGGGGTGGTAGACCTGGATCTTTGTCCATTTAAGGATGCATTAGTCGCGACCTGAATTTTAGATGGAGTGTTGTTGTCAGCTAAATTTACCTTGGTGATTCCTTTCTTAATTCTAGTGTTTGATTCCTTTGTGCCAGGAGACGTTTTTCCTTGCAGAGTTTTGATAAAATTCTCTTGGATTTGTGGAATATTCATGAGTTCAAACAAATAAATGTTATCTTTTGTTTTCTTTAGATCTTCTAGAAATTCATATTCCAACCTGGCCAAGGGTATAGGAGAAATATTTGGTTTTGTTGCTTGATCTATTGTTTTGGGATTGGAAGGTGTGGTCTTGGATGAATTAGGAGTAGTATTGGTCAAAGGAGAAGATTATTTGGGAGTAGACTCTAGATATTGTGGGAGAAGTAGGATTAATGGTACCGAGGGTGTCATAAAAAATATTCTTACTGTCACTCCTAGTGGTTACAACGTTTTGTGAGACATATAGTTCTTCTACTTCTTCTTTATCTTCTCCAAAAGTTATGTCCCAAAATGAGTTTAATTGTTGTTCCACAGGTTCTAGATTCTTAGGGTTGTTCATTTTGTTCATGACTTCCTTCTCCCTCATTAGTGGTTTCAGTCATATTCTGTGTCGCCAAGGTTTGAAGGGCCTGGAAAATATCCTCTATGTTGATGTATTTTGTCTTAGAAGGGGTGGTTTTGTTGGTTGGTGGAGTGTTGTTATATTTCTTGGGGGAAAACTTAAATAATATTTTCGGGTTAGAAGATCTCTCTCCACTACCCCTTTTCAGGTCAACTAGGTTGTTGGATAGCTTCTTAATGATTTTTTGAAGAGATTCCATATCCATCGAATCAAGAGGCTTCTTATCTTCATCGGGTTTAGAACTAGATTTGAAAATCAAAAGATTTTTCTCAAACTTAAGGGCTTCTTGGAAATCTTCTTCCAGAGTTCCTTTTTTAGAGTTTTTTACATACATGGCCATGGACATGGGTAAACCAGATGTGTATAATTCAATAATGACGTATTTAGAGGGTTTTGAGGCCCATGGGATTTGTTTTAACAAATTAATGAATCATTGATTGTAATTGGTAACTAACTCTTTCGATTCCATCTTGACTCTTGAAAGTTCAAGAACCTGGGTGGCTGGAATTTTTTTTCCCCGAAATTTCGAAGGAAAGAGGTTTCAAAAGTTATCTCGTTCAGAATGGAGGCTTCTTCTAGAGAGAAATACCACATCGACACTTTTTCTTAAAAATTAATGGGAAACAAACGACAGATGACACCTTCATGACATATTCTTTGTAACCTAACAACCAATAGGAATTTCTTAACATGATTTTCGACTGAATTTTTTTTGCCAGGGTCAAATTTAGGTAGGAACTTTTGAGGGTGTCTCTGCATGTCATGATAGATCCCTAAAATAGAAACCATGTCAGTAAAAGGGGGTGTTATAAAAATAGGATCGCGGAGCAATAAAATAAAACAAATTCATAAATAAAACAGAGAAGATAAAAAATGAAGGGATACAACCTACAACACACCCATTGTAAATTCATCTTCTTTCTCTCACGGTCTCCTCTATCATAATACAATATTCACAATACAATTCCCTCCTAAAAGAGGGTTTCCTTCTAGGGAAAAAAACCTAACATAACTTGTATTGTCAGATATGCGACCTTATAATGAATGGGGAGCCATGAATTGTGTATCCTACAGTCTCTTTGACCTGCATATGAATTAGGAAGATAATTAGGCTCCACAACCAATAATCTCCCACTTGGAGACTGATCGCAACAACTCCATTGTTKTTATACTGTTAGGGTCCTAACCTGYACATAGATAGAARAATATATTCGGATGTAATAAAGGTCAATATTAATAAGGCCTTGCAATAAAATAGAATAAGTCGAATGTAAGAAGACCTAATAGAAGCTTCTTCTTCTAGAAGGATCTTCCTCTAGATGCTTCTTTTGATAGACATATTTAGTATAAATAGGAGTCGAGGGTATGAGAACCCTAGCTTTGATATTATTGTAATAGAGCTCTGCTCGACTGGAGGTTTCCCCCTTGAAGAGGCCCGTGAACATTGCTCTTAGAATCAAAGTGTTATTTCTATTGTTATTCTTATATCATTTCAGTGTTATTGAGGTGATTGTTCTGGTTATATTGTTGTTATTCTACCATTTCTTGCATTTTATTTATGTTATGCGTACTTTTTATATCTGGTATATTACAAGTGGTATCAAAGCAATTTCCTCGGTAGAAATTGTGGGTTAAATTTTTTTCAGGGTAGAGATGCATTCCGACGTTTTTAAGCCACAGAGATCTGTCATTACGCGCATAAACTCGTGGTTGAGGGATTCATACACGTAGGAAATACAAGTCGTACTTAAGCGCACATCTGTTGGCCACCCTTGTAACCCATGTTGGTACCCCTTCGAGTGGTAGTGCATCAAACAACACCTTTGTACGGATCGGCCTAGATTACCTGAAGCCCTCTTTCGATAAACCGATCGACCACCTGACTACTATAGTGCCACTGAGAACAACACTCGGTAAGATACTCTCTAGTACCTAGGTAGTCGGGTAGTATGGCTAAGGGCACAGTCTAGCCTCCTTAGTTAGTTCCCTGAGATATTGGGACGAGTACTACTGTTGGACCCCGCATGTATATCAAAGAGCTATAGCACAGGGAAAAATCTTGTCTGTAGAACCATTGAATACCTAACCCTTGGGGAAATAAACATAAACAAATTAAAACATACAAGATCTATTTTCGCGCAACTGTGTTCGGGTTGCCAAATCACTACACATTTCTTCCTGGTTAAGCATTTGGGAATTTCATAACTGCACCATTATTTGAGACCTATTCCATTGGATTCATCTCTTCACCCTTATCACATTCATACATATCATTTTTCAGAAAAAAAAAAATTGACCCCATCCGCCTCATTTCAGTTCCCTCGTCATCATGGCCCATACCCGTAGCCAAGACTTGGAAGCTCGCTTCAATACCTTGCAATCTAATTTCATCGAGACCCAACAAGAAGTGAAACAACTCAGTGCCAATGTTGTCGCCATCAATACAACCATGCAGTCCTCAATGGAGGAAATCAAACAAGACGTGACCACCCAACTTGAATCTGTCATTTCGATGCTCTGCACCAAGCTACATATCCCTACATATAACCCTTTATCTGACCCACCTCCACATACTAAAGATGAAAATTCCTCTCATTCCCATAACTTTCAACACCATCATTTTAAACATGACCTACGCCTTCCACGGCTGGATGTGACCAAATTTGATGGCTCAGATCCCACTGGTTGGGTAACCCAAATGGAACATTATTTCTCTTTATACAGCATTACATATGACTTGGCCAAACTCTACTATGGTGTTCTCCATCTAGATCAAGAACATTGGCAATGGTGGCAATGGAGAAAAACTTCCCGTCAAGGGTATATTGCTTGGACACACTTTTTGGTAGATCTTTATGAATGCTTTGACACTGACACCAACCATTTGGTTCGTTTGACAAAGTTGAAACAATCAGGAACATTGGAAGACTTTATAGCTTCTTTTGAGCGCCTGGATTTTCGGACAGAGGGCATGTATGATGCCTTTTTTCGAGAGTGTTTTATCAGTGGCCTCAAGGATGAGATTCGGGCCCATGTCCTCATGGCTCAGCCTTAGAGTTGGGTGGAGGATACTAAAAGAGCTAAAGAAGCACAATAGGTTGTATCTTCTGAAAACCGGAAACCCTCCTTTATCCCTTGCACTAAACCAGTAAATCCCACTACTCCCCCCACTCCACTAAAGATCCAAAAATTGACCAGGGATGAAATGGATGAATGCCAACTCAAAGTCCTTTGTTATAATTGTGATGACAAATATTTCCCAGGCCACAAGTGTAAGGAACAAAATATTTTTATGGCCATCTCGGAGGATATTTCGGAAGAGGATGTTGAAACTCCCCTTGTGTCTGAGTCACCTGAAACCACTGACATAACCCCTCCCTCAGAAACTCCCAAAGTAGAACTGGTCATTTCGCTAAATGCTCTCACTGGCTTCTCTGCTCCCCAAACCCTCAAGATAATTGGTTACATCAAGCATAGGAAGGTCATCATTCTGGTTGATAGTGGAAGCACCCGTAATTTTATTCGTCGTTGCATTGCCCATGAAACTCATTGCTACATCCATGTAGTAAATAATTTCCAAATCATGATTGCCAATGGTGGCTCCATGAAATGTGGAGGGCATTGTGAAAATGTGTGTCTCCAAAATGGTGACCAACACCTAGAATCTCATATGTTTTCTATCGACATGGGTGGTTGTGACATTGTGTTGGGTGAAAACTGGCTAAGGAATTTAGGTCCCATTCTCATGGATTTTAAGGAATTAACCATGCAATTCGACCAGGAGGGCCAACAATATAATTTCCAAGGCATCACCATCAGTTCACCTGAGATCATTAGTTCCCATCGAATGGAAAATATGCTCAAAAAAGGTCATTCTGGTGTTATTTCCCAACTCCATGCCATACAAGCAACAGAGACACCCTCCGTGCCGCAAGAACTCCAATCCATCCTTTCTAAACATCAAGTGGTATTTTCCACTCCCTAGGGACTCCCTCCTTCCCGTGGTTTTCATGATCATTCCATTCCTCTTGTACTAGGAAGCCTTCCTCCCAATATTCATCTGTATCGTCACCCCTTTTCCCAAAAAAATGAAATTGAGAAAATGGTCCAGGAACTCCTTAACACAGGTGTTATCCTCCCTAGTACAAGCCCCTAGTATTCTTCGGTGGTCATGGTCCTGAAGAAAGAAGGTTCTTGGTGAATGTGTCCTAACTTCCATGCCCTCAACAAACTTACCATTAAAGACAAATTTCCCATTCCTGTCATTGATGACCTCTTGGATGAATTGAGTGGTGCCCAGTTCTTTACTAAACTTGATCTTCATTCTGGCTACCACCAGATATGTATGAAAGAGGCATACATTCCCAAGACTTCCTTTAGAACTCATGAGGGCCACTATGAGTTTTTGGTCATGCCCTTTGGCTTGTGTAATGCCCCCTCCACCTTCCAAAGCCTCATGAATCATGTATTTCATCCTTTTATCAGTCATTTTGTCTTAGTTTTCTTTGATGATATCCTCATCTATAGAAAAACCTAGACATACCATATTTCTCGTGTGGATCGAGTTCTCCATCTACTCTCTCAGCAACAAATTTTCCTGAAACAATCTAAATGTGATTTTGGCACCTCAAAAGTTGAGTACTTGGGTCATCTGGTTGGAAAGGACGGCGTCAGGGTGGATCCTAAAAAGATTGAAGCTATGAAATACTGGCCTCACCCAAAGACACTCAAAATCTTGCGTGGATTTCTGGGCTTAAAAGGTTATTATCACAAGTTTATTAAGAATTATGGAAAGATTGCAGCACCTCTCACTGCACTCCTAAAAAAGAACTCTTTCACTTGGACTCCAACAGCTGCTCAAGATTTTCAAACCTTGAAGATGGCCATGTGCACCACTCCAGTCCTGGCCCTTCCTGATTTCACAAAGACCTCTGTCTTGGAATGTGGTGCTTCAGGGAAAGGAATTGGTGTTGTCCTTATGCAAGAGGGTCAGCCTTTGGCCTTTACCAGCAAGAAACTCTCTGAAAGAAATCTAGGAAAATCAGTCTATGAAAAGGAATTTTTGGATATTTTGCATGTCATTGATCTGTGGCGCCCTTATCTACTGGGGAAACACTTCCAAATTAAGATAGACCATCAAAGCCTCAAGTATTTTCTGGAACAATGCATTTCCTCCCCGGAGCAACAAAAATGGGTGACTAAGCTCTTTGGATATGATTATGAGATCATTTACAAGAAAGGCAAAGACAATGTGGTTGCGGATGCACTTTCCCAAAAATATGAAGATGGCAGATCCATTTTTTCTCTTTCCTTTATTGTACCAGATTGGCTCCAAGTCGTTCGCCAGGAATGACTACACGATCCCAAAAGTTCGCATATGATCCAACAATTGCATTCCAATGCTCCATATTCCCCAGGGTACTCTTGGCTCCATGATGAGCTTCAATACAAAGGTCATTTGTATTTAAGTAAACAATCAAAACTTAAATCCACGGTACTTTCTGAGCTTCATGCTACACCCACAGTCAGGCACTCCAAGTTTACCAAAACCTATGATAGGGCCAAACGTTATTTTTTCTGGGATGGTATGAAACAAGACATTCATAATTTTGTCACTGAATGTGATGTGTGTAAACACAATAGGGGAAAAACAGAAAAATCTCCAGGCACACTACAACCGCTTCCGATTCCACCTGCGATTTGGAGGGTTATCTCTATGGATTTTATTACAGGCTTACCCAAATCAGGAAATAAATCAGTCATCATGGTGGTTGTTGATCACCTTTCCAAGTATGCTCATTTTTGTGCTCTTCAACACCCATTTACAACATCCACGGTGGCTCAACTTTTCATGGATCAGGCCTTCAAACTTCATGGCATGCCACATTCTATTATTTCTGATCACGACCCAACTTTCACCAGCAATTTTTGGCAAGAAATGTTCAAGCTACAAGGCACCCAATTGCATCTCAACACATCTTATCATCCCCAGAATGATGGTCAAATAGAAGTTGTCAACGAGCATTTGGAAACATATTTGAGGTGTTTTTCCTAGGAAAAGAAAAATCAGTGGGCTCAATGGTTACCCCTAGCTGAATGGTGGTACAACACTTCATACCATACAGCTACACACATGACACCTTTTGAAGTGGTATATGGACAAAATCCACCTTCAGTTATCTCATACTTACCTGGTGTCTCGAAGGTCCAGGCGGTTGACCAAACGCTTACAGTTCGAGAGGCTATTCTTCGTACCCTCAAAGATAATTTGGTCATGGAACAGAATCACATGAAGAAACAAGTAGATCAAGGTCACTCTGAACATCAATTTGCAGAAGGGGATCAGGTGTTTCTTCGACTGCAACCTTACAAGAAAAATTCCATCAAGATCGAGCATTGTCAGAAGCTAGCGCCCAAATTTTATGGTCCTTATACCGTTCTCAAGCGTGTGGGACAGGTGGCCTATCAATTAGCTTTGCCCAGTCATTGTAAGCTACATCCTGTTTTTCATGTTCGATGCTTAAAGAAGGTGATTGGAACTAAGTGCCAAATTCAAACCAACCTTCCCGAGTTAGAAGAAGAAGGATCCATTTGGCTACAACCACAAGCAGTTTTGGACCAGCATGAGCATCCCTTGTGTTAGAGAACCATCAAGGAAGTGTTAGTCCAGTGGAAAGATACAACTCCAGCAGATGCCACTAGGGAACCAACTACCATTCTGTAACAATTTCCACATCTCAAGCCTTGAGGACAAGGATATTTTTAAGGGGGAGGACATGTTAGGGTCATAACCCGCACATAGGTAGAACAATATATTTGGATGTAATAAAGGTCAATATTAATAAGGCCTTGCAATAAAATAGAATAAGTAGAATGTAAGAAGACCTAATAGAAGCTTCCGCTTCTAAAAGGAACTGCCTCTAGATGCTTCTTTTGATAGACATATTTAGTATAAATAGGAGTCAAGGGTATGAGAACCCTAGCTTGGATATTATTGTAATAGAGATCTGCTCGACTGGTTTCCCCCTCGAAGAGGCCCATGAACATTTCTCTCAGAATCAAAGTGTTATTTATGTTATTATTCTTATATCATTTCATTGTTATTGTGGTGATTGTTCTGGTTATATTGTTGTTATTCTACCATTTCTAGCATTTTATTTCTGTTCTGCATACTTTTTATATCTGGTATATTACATATACTTATTGGACTATGATCCACCTTGGACCTAGAAAATTTCTCATCTTCACCTTCATGCTTGAACGCCAACTAAAACTGATTAGGAACTCAGTTTCTCCCTGGTTACTACCTTTGTTAACATGTCTGCAATATTCTGGCTAGTATGTATCTTTTCCAATTTCAAATGTCCATCTTCCAAGACGGATCGTATGAAATGGTACCTAAGATGTATATGTTTAGTCTTAGAATGTAAGGTTGAGTTATTTGCAAGATGAATGGCACTCTCATTGTCACAGTACAACTTGCTATTCTCCTTCTTCTTTCCCAATTCCTCCATAAACCTCTGTAACCAAATCATCTCTTTACTAGCCTTTGTGGCATCAACATACTCTTCTTTCATTGTTGGAATTGCAACAACCTTTTGCAGTTTCTAAATCCAACTTACTATTATTCCACCTGCAGTAAAAACATACCTTGTGGTGCTCCTCCTGCTATCTTTATCACCTTCCATATCTGAATCAACATATCCATGTAGAAAAATGTTTGAACCTACAAAACATAATTCATGATTAGTAGTACCTCTCAGATACCTGAGAATCAATTTTATAGTGTTTTTGACCTACATATGAATTAGGAAGATAATCAGGCTCCACAACCAACAAGGGGGAGGATTTTGGTTCACATTTACTCCATCCATGTTCGGGGGTTGATATAAGGGTTATCTTCGGGCTCACTCTCAGATATGTCTCTTTCTTCGGAGTTGTCCTACAACTCATCTTTAGGAGTGTGAGGGGAAAAATCAGGAGGTGAGGGTGGTTTACCTCCTGAACCACCAACGAGTATATGATATTCAAGATTAAATTATGAAACCTAAAAGAAATCATAAGTATCTTAAGGAACGTGATATTCAAGGGTCCCAACCGAATGGTTTTCTTGATATGAGTCTAGGTTGAAAAAATAAGGATCTGTAAGTCGAAGGTCTTCCTGATTTTTAGGCAGAGAGTAATCCAAGGGAAGTTGTTTGGTTTTTCTGCTAAGTTGTCTAGTCAGTGCACAATTGGTTCGTTTGATCGAGCGTCTGACTATGGATTCAATCTCTGAGATAGTTAGGACATGAGGTTGAGGGGAAGAGAAGGATTTTTCGGGGTGAGCAGGAACACAGTGAGTACTGACCTGAGTTGGCGTGCTCACAACATACTTCAAAGGGAAAATAGTATGTTTGGGGTGAACGTGATGGGAATGACTTGTCAAGGAAAAGCTTACTTGTGGGGCAGAATGGGAAGGATTCAAATTTCTATTTGTAGCCATTTTGTTTTGTGGCCCTCCTTCTAGCTTCATTTATGTTGATGGGTCAACATGAACCATTCAATCAGGTGAGGAAAAATGCCCGATGGTATGTCCCAATTAGACCCACTCTCGTTTGGCATAGTGCTTCCAACCAGATTTTGGCCTGGTTACCAACTAACTAAAACACTAACTAAATCTGAATCTGAGAATCGCGGGTTCTCAAATGAATTAAAATAAATAAAAAGGGGTAAAAACAACTAACTAAGTTCGAGTTAAGTCATATGATTATTATTCTAAAATGCAGTTTCTAAACTAAAACTAACATATCATGATCATGAGGAAACTAGAAAAATAAATGAATACAATGAATAATGAGTATTACTTGCATAGAATAAATTCATGACACAAGTAATATAGAACTGTGACCAAGAATTTGTTTACAACCAATAAAAAATGTTTATCATATTAGGCTACAGATTTGTTGTATTCATAAAGGAGAACAATAACGATTGCAAATCACAGAAAATTAATCAGGAAATAGTTCAAAGATTAACATCCAGTATCACAAAACACATGTGCATGGATATGAGTAGTCACAATCATACACATAAACACCATTGTTTTCCAAATTGTCTTCATATCTTTATTCAAATAACAATACACATACCAATCCTTCTCAAAAGAACCAAAATCCCTTGTTTCATTACAATTATCCCATTTATAGAGGTGTCATAGGACAATGTTTCAATGCTCATGTTGATAACGGTTGGTATACTGAAGCGATGCTCCAACTTTACTTTCTCGATTAGGGCATAATTATGATAATTTGATTTACCCTCCAAAATTTCAGTTACAAAAATAATCCTTCAGGGGATCCCTGATGGTTTTTCCCTTGTGTCTACAACTGCCATCCATTTATTGAAGTCATCAAGTATGGAATCTACTCGAAGAAACTGTGTCCTATACATGTTAGCCTAACTCTTGAACATGGGAATAATGATCTTCATAATGAGGCATTGCTCAACACGTTGCATGACATTTTTAGTTAGGGTGATTATTTTGGAGGGTTGGATCAGTCTCTTTTCAATAACCTCCGTGTTGATTTCGTTGGTCGCTTTGATTGCTCTCTAAGCCAGGTTCCTCCTGGTGTCTACATCTTTGATAATCATATGGGTTGATGAATCTTTGTCGATTTCCCTCAGGGGATCCATTCAAAATAGAGAGAGTAGATCGTTGGACGATCTCCATACCTCTTCACAAAATATCGTGACTTTTCCATGGGTCTTTAACACCTAAACGGTCGTTTCCATACATGTTTCCATCATTCGAAAATCATGAATTCTTTACTCGTAAGAATACGATGAGAGTGTTTCTGAGGATGAAATTGTTGGTGGAGATTCTTTCCATTTTGTGACTGTGTGGTAAGCTTCCAGGGATTTTTGATACTTTTCCTGGAATTTTTTTCCTGAGAATCGTATTGCGTTCGTTCATATTCGGTCACAAGAACTCTATTGAGTGCGCTGAAAATCCTTTTTTTCATGCTCCGAAGATCTTCATTTTTCTCTAGATATTTTGTCTTCACCACCTCGCGAATCATTGTATGGATTTGGTGATATTCTATAGTCTTCCTCAAAAATTAATTCTCCACTTGTATCTTATGGAATTTGTCTCGATCATTTTCATTGAAAGACCTTAATTCTTCCAATTGTGCTTTGAGTTTAGTCAATTGCAAATTTTGTGAGGTTTCAAGCTGCTACATGTCGCTATCATGGGCCTTTTGGACCAATGACATTGACTCAGTGAATTTTATTTGCAAACGTTCCTCATGTGCATGTAATTTCTTTTTAATCTCCTCCTCATAAGCCTGCTTGGACTATTGAATCTCCTTTGTTTGCTCATTGGTAGTAGATTGTTTGATGGTCACCGTGGTTGTTTCCAGCTCTGCAATCCTAGATTTTGTGTCATTTAAAGATACAGTGACCTCATATATCGACATGATGTTTACCCCAACGAAGTCACTGAGCATCGAGGCCGCTTGTAAAGTGTTATCCTTTGCATCAAGCTCGAATTTCCATTTGATATTTATTTGGGGCACATCCTAGCTTACTTCTGTATTTTTCCTTTTTCTTTTGGGGGCCCTCTTCTCTATGGATCGACGAGTCTTGTGGTTGTAGTAATAAGTCCTTCTAAGGTGAGAGACAAGCTTCCTGGAATAACATCCAAAGGGCTGTATTCTTATATTGTGATACTGACCACATTGCTTTCAGGATCTAGGTCGAGGATAGCATCGACACTTGTTTAAAAGGTGTCTCATACTTCTGCACTGTCAGCTTTATCTTTCTTATTATTTTCCTATATTTCTCCTGGTGTTACAGATGGTGGCTTACCTATTTTTTTTGTTTCTTTCTTCCTTGTGCCAACCTTCCGAGAGGGAGAATATTTACTTTTACTTTTTTCCAGCGTAGCCTGCTTATCTTCGACCTCTTTCTTCTTCAATAGTTGGTATCTTTCTTCGTCCTTGTCATCTTTCCTTGCTAGTTCAACTTCTTTATCTCTTCTCTTTTTCTCCTCTTCACTTAGTTTTGTATTATCATGGTGGAGGAGAGCTCATAAATTCTCTAGCTGCAATGTTCTATCTTGTTCTTCATCCTTTGTTAGTTGTTTTTGGACCACATTGGTAGTAAGATTTTCTACCGCTTCTTCGAAACTCAACACACCTCGAAAAACATCCTCAGAGAACTGAGACTCATGCATGGTATGTGGAGCTAATCGAATCGACTTCATGTGTTCATAAACTACATTCTGAGGGTCGTGTGATTTAGGTTCCCCCAAATAGAGACATAGCTCCTTGAGTGCTTGCGCTTTCTTTTTATCTTGATTCTTGTTTTCCAAAGAATATGACCCCACCTGGATGGGAAAAATTGGCCAGTATTTCTTGTTCTTTTCTGAAATGTAGGCGGTGGCCTATTTTTAAACATCTTGGTATGCGATCTCCTTGGCCAACAGTTTATTAGGAACATACTTTCATATCAAGTGTGGTGCTCTTGTGTCCCCCTAGACCCGAATGTAAGTGTAGTATTTCATAATGTACTAGTCATTGATGTCCTTTAAACCTTTGAGAGCACCAGGGGAGATCATGTGTGGGAAAAGGCTGAAGATGGCCTTATGTAAAGGGGCCAGGAAATAATCGCATATATCATAGAAAAAACTCTTACAATTTACCTCCCACAATTGAGAATAATAAAAGTGAATTGGGCCCTTGTCCAGAGTCCAAGACTAGTTGAAAAATGGGAATGCGTTTGTGGAGCACACAGTGTCAATTAGATATGTTGATATGTAGAAACCAGTATTATTCATGCTCTTGGAATATTGGTTGTGTTGAGTGATGATAAACGAGAGGATGGTTTCCCAATTGAACACATGGCCATTTTGGGCAATCTTGTAGGCCATTGGGAACCATTCCATCCTAAAATGAGTGTTTCTTTCTTCTCCATAGAGTCAACAGTTCATGGTATTTAGCACCTTGTAGGGAATCTTAAGATATCATGTTGGAACATACCTTTCGCCTTTTTTCATCGACCACTCTTCATCATAAAACCAATATTCCATGAGGGTCTCGAAGTCTTCATGCTCGACTCTGAACTGTTCAAGGAAATACTTGTTTAGGTTCATTGTTGGTTCTGGGATTCAATATCTATCCCTGATGTCATCTGCTTTGAGCGAGGAAATTGGGAGACCTACAACATTGAGTATTAACCCTTTGTCCTTTTACAGATATGTGAAACACCATTTGGCTACATCGTTGTAAGGAAAAATATCGGGGCGAGCAACTATTGTGTGGATTCCACTCTTCCATATATTTCTATATGCCTCAATGTCTGGAACATCGAGAGGGAATATTTCATTCTCAAACATGTCCAGAATCTCAGCGTAACTGAGGTAGTGCTATGTCCCGTCATGGATGTTGGTATCATAGATAGTGTATGACTCTAGGATGGAGACTGGAACAAGAGCTCCAGAGGTATGGGATTTCCATTTTCTGGTGAGCATTCTGGACATCTCTTCACCTTCACAAAACAAAATATTATAATTAACATAGTCGTATCGGCCTTGAAATAAAAGTATTGAAAAGAAAGAATTAATATCATACTCTTTTACAGGCCAAGAGCGATAGTCATTCAAACAAAGATCACAAAGGATTGCAGACACACTTTTCTCTTTTTTACCTTTGTGAATCAATGATAAATAACACGATCCTTAGTGTCCCTTTAAAAAAAAAAACAAGCCATCGATTCCCCCCAAACCACTCACAATCAACAAAAGTGTGAAACAACTTGGACTCGGACAGTGATGTACACAAACAGTAAATGCACATGCAGGTGATTGGCGGTTATAACTGTTAAGGCATGGGAGAATTCAAAAAAATGGGGGCAAACATTACAATTGTCGTCGTCAGTAGTCGATGAGGAAGGGAGGTACAGACATAGGTGAGAAGTAAACTCTGATGACGAAATATACCTGATTAATCATTTAAGAGAGATTATGGTGTCCAAGTTGGTCCAAAAATTAATTTTAACATTCAATTAAATGATCATTGGGCATTAATGCCTCATTAATTAATGCTTACAAGATGTCAAGGTGGTAGTGGAGGGGACCCATTAAATAAACCATGTGATATCTATGGTGGGGGAGTGATCAACAACGACTTGGTTCATATGAGTCACATGATAAAGGATGTGACAATTGTATAACAATGGGCAGTGTCGTCGTCGACAAGGAGTGGAAGAAAAACAAGAAAGATCCCAGAGAGAAATCCCAAGACGAAATGAAATGGTCATGTACGTTAGTCTTTGTAACCTTGAAACGTGTTGGAAGAGGAAATACTTGCGCATTGATTGACCTAAGGGACCCTCGAGGGGGAAAAGGATGAGATGTATTCAAGAGAGAGGGTCACATGTGAGTTGGGAAGTGACTAGGAGAGAGAAAAGGATTATCGTCATCAGCAATATGGATAGGAGCATGATGATGAGAGTGTATTGCTAACTTTCGACAATGACGTTGTGAGGCGTCGTTGTAGGTGAAAATGCAGAGGCTTGTGTGCATGTTTGATGAAGAACCCAATGATAAAAAAGGTAAGAAGGGAGGAAAAGAGAGAAGTAAATGGGAAGCCTAGATTTATTTTTGAACAAGAAGATGAATATTTAACCATAGATACCTCATGAAAGTAAACAATGCACCCCTGCATTAAGATTTTGAAAACATTAAATGGGGGAAAGGGTTGTTGTTCGATCACAACATGTTCTTAACCCTAGCAAAGAATTCTCTCACAAAGAGAGAGACTTATGTCTCCTTCCTAGGGTTTCTCCAAGACAAAGTAGCATGCAACAAGAAAATAATTAACACCTTAAAACATTAGCAATGACATAAAATTGCAGCAACTACTTACTTACGCAAGTCACTAGGATAGAAAAACCATAGTTGCAGAAATACATCATCCATGAAAATAAAAATCATCCACAAAGATACTCCTCTTAGAGTAGTGCATGAGATCCAAGAGACAAAAATATGTAGAGCAAACGTTTCTAAGTATATCTCCTACAAATGTGAGATAAAGTCACAAACCAAATGAATGGAGTGCTAGCCTTATTTATAAGGGAAATCCTAGCACCCCAATAGTCCAAAAAGTGAAGAGTCATGTCTACAAGTGGGGACGACCCCTCAATTTTCCTCTACAAATGATAAATCATGTCAAAATAATACAATAATTCCCTCCTAGGTCATATGTGTGGTGATGTCATGCCTCAATAGGGTGTGTGAAGGCCTTCCAAAGCCACGTGTCATCGTCTCATGGTGTAATCATGGAACGATGTGCATCTCCTAATATATGGTCATGTCACATCATCAATGGTACCTCAAGTGGTCATCAATCCCCATCATCGTCAAACCCTAAAGTGTGGCTTCATCATCAAAGGAGGGCCAAAATCCAAGGTGTAGAGAATTACGTCCAAGATGGAGAGGAGTGTATATCTTCTTTGCAAGGCATCCAAATTTCCATTAGTGTAATGTCCTCCATCCAATGAGTAATAATCATTGGGGTACAATTCCCAACATGTGGGATTCCATCGCATATGTGTGCAACCATGACCAAATCTGTCAAAACCAAGCCCATATATCCATCATCCAAGGTCCTGAAGATGTGAGATCCATTTTCTGAACATGTCAAGTCACTGGGTGACTCACTTCTATACATCACATGTGTCATATCCTATAATAGAGGCACAATGGCCTGGGTAAAATCTTGCGGAATCCTTCAAATAACCATGTCAGGGGCATCCAAATAAAAACAAAATATGAAATCAAGTAAATCCAATGTTCATAAGACATATTAGTCCTTAAATCATGTAAAGTAAGTTTTTACTTAACATATAAGCCAAATGAACAATTCACATCAGTATCCCCTTCAAATTTCACACTAGCTCGAGACTTTATGTAAGTTGGCAAGTTTGAATATGGGAGGAACTTCATCTAACCCTATTAGGTGTACCAACCAAAACAGTGAAAGAAAAGACCCAGGTAGAGGGATATGTCTTGGGGGAAGCAGTGAAAGAAAAGAACCCTTCAAATGTAAATGTAATAGTGATATGGATCAGGGTTTAATTCATGACATATGGTGTCATTTAGTCCATTTCTATGATCTCCTTTGTGGAGGGTGTTCTTTCTCTTGAGTTACCAATTTCTAAGCACTATGTTTTTTGAAACCCATTATTCTGCCTTTTTATTTGTCCTCTTATCATATTGGCAAATTCCCCTTTATAATGTTTCAATCTATAACATCACTTATTTGGGACACTATAGAATGTGAAAAGGGTAGATCTCAAGTTTGGAATGGATTTTGAGAGTCCTTTGCTATTCTTTCTTTATTTTTATTTTTCTTAGCAATTGCAATCAACATGTGGGCCTTCATCCCCTCTTCTCGTGAGAGAATGGACCATGAACCATTATTGAAGTTTAGTAAACTGTGATAGGCTCCAGGATAGAAAGTGTTAGGTGTGGTGGATAAATGGAACATTACCCTTGTGAGTCGCCCCCAGTAGTACCCCTTTTCCCTTGGTGGTGACAACACAGGACTAGGGCACAAATGTTGGCCACCAAGGTGAAACAAGGAAACAAACATAAATTCTTGATCCAATGATATATTATCAGACTTCAACCAATGATCCTCATCCACATTCCTAGTTCATTAAGTGCAACACTTCACATGAAATAAGGAATAACGCACCTCATGGTGATGTTGGCTTACCATCTCCCCATACACTGAGTTGATTAGATGTGATGATCTTGGATGATTTGAAGTAGATGAGGAAAATATGAGGGGGGGTGTTGGGTTGCTATTTGTGGACATGTTGATCATCATCATGGTCGGGATCATTGTCTTCATTGTATTCCATGAGACATGATCTCCTCTAGTTACCCCTAGGCATGGGGGCGTAACATGACCCATGACAAAAAACTAGATTTTGCACAAGGAGCATTTTTAGGTGATAACACCTCCTTGTGTCAAATAAGAACCAACTTAAAGTGAGAGGATGTATTTTTGTGGTGACATTGGAAAATATTCCTAAGTTCCTCGGGGGTTTCACTTTCTTAAGGACTTTATAACATTTGAAGTGCATGTTTGAGAAGTAACAACCATTTCAAATCTTCATGGGACCATTCAAATCGCACCTACCTAATGGGAGGCTTTCGGTCTCCAAAATATTATGAAGAAAGAGGAGATAGCATGTTCATGATTTGGTTTCTCTCCTATCACTTAGTTTTCCTTGGGCTCTATCCTTTGAAGCCAACTTGCCAAATTTCTTGCTATCCTTTTCGAGTCACCCAAACCTTCTTCCAAAAACTCTTTTCTCCTTTAGTTCTTCAAGTTCCTTTGATGAAAATTTTTCCATTGTACACAAAACCTACTCTTCCTCATCTCCATCCAACATGGAGGGTTCAAATAATTTCAAGTTCTCCACATTGATCACTGAATACATTCTCATATAAAAATGTAGGTTGAATTTAAAAGCATTATCATTGACTTTCTCAATGATCTCAAAAGGTCCATATCTCAAAGGATTTAACTTCTTGGTTTCCCCTTGCAAGAATTATTTGTTGAGATAAAGATACACTAGGTCCCCAACACAAAAAAAAATATTTGTTCTATGTTGATCATGCTTGAGCTTATACTTCTACTCTCTTCTTAAGTTTCTCTTGCACCTTCAATTGAATCTGACAAATCTTCTCTATAAAAATGTTTACTTTTATTGCCTCCTCTTGCATTTCCTATACGTCTTCCTTCTTCTATCCATAAAAAACATCAAAAGGTGAGGGTGGAAAATAACCAAAACAAATATCAAAGGGATATTTCTCGGTGGAAGAATGAATTGCCCTGTTGTAAAAGTGTTGAATATAAACTACTTGTTCATTACATGTCTTTGGAAGCTTCTTGTTATAACCTCCTAGAAATTAGACCAAAGTTTTGTTCCTAACTTCATTCTACCCATTGATATTAGGAATACAATTAGAAGATCACTTCAACTTTGTGTCCATCCTTTCCCACAATATTGTCCAAAAGTTTCCCAAAAATCTAGAGAACCAATCAGATACTATTAAAATAGGAAAACCGAAATGTACAAATACATTTTCAAAGAAAAATTCAACTACCTCATGTTGTAAAAGTATTTTTACATGATATAATCACACACATCTTGCAAAATTGGTCCACAACCACAAATGAATAGTCATGGTCTCTCCTAGACATTGGAAAACCGCCAAAAAAATCGATAGAGATACTTTCCCACGGTTTGCTTGGTACTACTAATGGCATGTATATCCCAAGTTCCCTATTACTTGGCTTACTAGTGCTACATAGAAAAACCTATTATAAACTTGGAAACTTGATCTTGCATCTTAGGCCAGTCAAGGTACTAATATAGATTTTCAATGGTCTTTCCAAAACCCAAGTGCCCAACAATTCGATAAGTATGAGCTTCTCTCATCAACTAAATTATCCTCCCCTATGGTATAGACAACTTTCCAACTTTTAGAGTATCCCATATTGAAGATGATATTCATTTCTTTATAAAGGAACAACTCTTTTCTTATTCAGCTATTGAAAGATCCACAAAATCAACATCTTCCTTGTAATCTTCACTTAGGAGCTCATGTGTGAAGGGATTATTATCTCACAAAATATACCCCAGGAGGAAAAGTGCTAACCTTGGAAAGAGATCCTAGAGGTACTATTAGGAAATATACCCCATGTCACATCGGTAAACTTTCCCAACACTTCAGACTAAGGGAGAAACTACCCTAGCCTATGGGGGAATCCCTATGGTCTATCTAGCCTAGTTAGTTGTAGCAACGGGGACTTACTTAGGCTAGATTAACTAAGATAATTATCAAATTTATTCACTCTTAATGATAAAATGGGAGTGCAAGCGTGTGAATAGTGTGTCAATTTACCCATTGTAAACAAGCCTTAAAATATATTGAACCTATATGAATATTCTCATTCAAGATTATGGTTGGAAAAGTAAATTGCAAGTGAAAAAGAAATCTTGTTCAATGGACTATACACCACAAGTATTTAATTGCACCATGAGATATAACATGTATCCAATGGAAAATTTATACTTGGAAATTGATCATAGGTTATGTTCTCAAATGAAATCCATAGACCATTCATTCACCATGAGATCAAATAGTGTAACTCTGTTGTAGGGTAGAAGATATCAAAATTTTATTCAACAGTGAGCGGTAATGTTTTCATGGACCATGAGGAATTAGGAATGTGATATTATGCCAAATGAACATTCAAAGGAGAGAGATGCACCTTTTATGACAATATTATGATTGGATTGTAACCCCTTGATCTAAGAATAGTGATCCCTTTGAAAATATTCCAATCAAGTGATATTGTATCATTCAATAGTGAACTTCAAAGTGCATATGAGATGATGTGTTATGCAATGAGTGATCAATTCCACAACCTCCATAAAAGTAATGGAAATTCAAACACTTGGGTGAATTCCATTATTATACTGTTATATGCATCAACAATGTTAAAAAGCATAAAGAGCACCAACATCAAGGCATCATTTTACAGTGATGGTCTCATGTTATGTAAAAAATGTTCAAAGACCATAAATGACTTCAAAATTTTAAAAATTTACCACTGCAATGTTGCCATCAAAGACACTTATCGGAAATTATGTTTTAAAACGCTTTGAATTATAATATGTGAATAGTAAACAATTCATAATCAGTATGAAGAAAAATTGTTAAAGAGACATATCACAACATAAAGAGTCTCAATATTATTACCATTGTTCACAACCACTAATGAAACCATAATTTAAAAATAATATTGATGCTCACCATATTTATGCATCAATTTTTTTAGGGTTGCATTAAGGGCATTAAGCATGCTTAGAAATTTCAAGATTAATATATTTGATGTTGGATGTTAGATCCTTGTATAAATACTTTTCACAAGTGCCAACAATGAAATTTAAGTGCATCGTTTGATGTACTTTGAGAATATTGTATCCCAAAGTCATTATGTGTACCAACTTATGAGTTGTTCAAGAGAAGATTCACCAAATTGTCCCTTAATATTATACATCAACATGTTTAAAACCAAGTTAAAACTCTTAATATTCCCAAGCATATCAAAACTCAACGTTGACCATGTAAAGATTAAACCCTTATCAATGTGAGATTTGATCATGTGCTTTGGTGAGAGATTAACATTGTATTATTCCATAGAAACATCAATCAGATAAGCCACATTTACCATGATAAATACATCACCTTTAAATAAATGAAAGCCAAAGATGAACAAATTTGTTGCTTATTTAGTAGGTGATTTCCCCCTTTGATGCATTGATTCATTTATTCCAAAACATTTGACCATGCAATTATCTCAATGCTATCATATATAACCTTGTGTAGGTGGAATAAGTAATACTAATCATTCACCATATATTTTCCAACAATGAATAAACCCAAATGATAAGAGCTAGGCACTTAGGGTTAGATCCAAAAGAGGGGCATGTTATAAAAAATGAAAACCTTAGCTTATGTCATCTTTATATTGCATTTTTTTTTAAATCAATCAATAAGAAAGATCAATATGCATATAGGAATCCAATTTTTCTGCAAATGTTGAAAGGTTAGCTCAAGAAACTTGGAGGAACAAACCTAGTTAATAAATTTGAAGATAATAAACCCTAGGTTGCTTGTAATAAATAAAATGAAAGGGACAAATTAAAATTTGACATGGTCAGAAAATAAAAGAGAGATTCAAATGATACCATTGGTAATGGAGTCTAATCCATCCCTTGAGTAGATGTCATTTACCTTAATCATTGAAGTCTCCACACATATTCTTGGAGAATGCTTGGAAAACGTCAATTTACAAAAGTTGGACAATACAAAATTCAAAGAGAGACTAGACTACTTCTAGATCTATCCCAAGTATTACAAATTTTATTAATTAAAGCATATATCCAAAGTAACAATTAAAAACCCTATGATATTTAAATTCAATACTAATATCTAGCTTCAATAAATCACAAATAAACAAAATAGATGTTGATCATACCCTTTTAGCATTGTTGGTGTTGCAATAGCTCTTTCTTCAATGGGATTTGCATGCCAAAACCCTTCTATTTTAACCCTAGAGAAGTATACACAAGAAAGTAGAGAATAATACACTCCATTATTAAGAAAATGAGTCTCTTTATTCTATTTCCAACCATGCAAAAATGAAAGGGATGCCCTCCTTAAATAGGTAGAGGCCTCCTCAAAACCATACATAAGATATATAAAGATAATATAATATAATTTTATTAATGTCCAACAAATGACCACAAAAGTAGGTCAATGGGACTAAAGGATACATCTAGTGTGAGTACAATGTAAGAGTGAAAAAATAGCTCCCATATAATGAGAAAGATATAGGAACGTAAACAAAAAGTATATTCTAGGGAAATATCCAACTAGGCTAATCCCTAGGCCTAGCTAAAGCCAAAATAAAGTGTATAAAACAATGTCATAAGTGCAGTGATATAGAGTGAGAGTGTCCATGGTAGGAGTTGGAAAACTCAATACTAGCTAAGGGAGAAATATATAAAAATGAAGTCAATGAGATCAATGTATCTTGGATATGATGACCGATGATGAGGGGGGCGATGGGGGTCGATTTAGATCACTGTCGAAGTCCTTGAGTAACATAGGGGGATTCGACTGTATGACCCTAGGGGTGATGTAGGAGTGAGGAAGCTCAGTTTTCCTACCATCCGAGGTCGAAGGAAATAAGATCTGAATAGATATTTGACTGCTCTGTTAGGGATGGGAGGCAATCCAATGAGCGATAGGTTCCTTTCTCTGAATCTATATAGGGATAAACCCCCTG
>ML787372.1:442154-471481 GCA_009831015.1 Picea engelmannii
TTGAGTCAGTTTCTGGTAGAGCCCAGACGTGTTCACCTAGTGGCTGCAAAACATGTGATGAGGTACCTTAAAGGTACAATGGATTATGGTCTTAGCTATGATGGAGATCATGACTTCACATTGAGCGGATACACTGATGCAGATTGGGCAGGAAGCGTTTCTGATAGAAAAAACACTTTCGGATGTTGTTTCAGTTTGGGATCAGCCATGATCTCATGGCAGAGTAGGAAGCAATCCAGTATTTCTCTCAGCGCAGCGGAAGCAGAGTACATTGCCGCATGTTCTGCTAGCTGCAAAGCTATATGGCTTCAAAAGTTGCTGACTGCCCTATTTGACTTGGAGATGAGAGCAACCGTGATTCTATGTGACAACCAGAGCTGTATAAAGATGACAGAGAATCATGTATTCCAAAACAGGTCGAAGCACATAGAGATCCGCTATCATTTCATCCGCGACATGGTACAGAGAGGAGCCTTGAAACTCCAGTACATTAGCACTGATGAACAGGTTGTTGATGTGATGACCAAACCTCTATCTCATGTAAAGTTTGAACACTTTCGAGATAAGCTTGGTATAGTTCGAAAGGACCCTCCCTGAAAGGGGGAGTACATATATATTCCTTGCTTCTGACCTCGCTGTTAGACGTAAAGCAAGATGAGTCATTGCTTCTGACCTCATTGTTAGACGTAAAGCATGACGCTCTGTGTTCCTTGCTTCTGACCTCACTGTTAGATGTAAAGCAAGATGAATCATTTCTTCTGACCTCGTTGTTAGACGTAAAGCATGACATTGTGTGTTCCTTGCTTCTGACCTCATTGTTAGACGTAAATCAAGATGAGTCATTGCTTCTGACCTCGCTATTAGACGTAAAGCATGACGTTGTGTGTTCCTTGATTCTGACCTCGCTGTTAGACGTAAAGCAAGATGAGTCATTTCTTCTGACCTCGCTGTTAGATGTAAAGCATGACGTTGTGTGTTCCTTGCTTCTGACCTCGCTGTTAGACATAAAGGAAGATGAGTCATTGCTTCTAACCTTGCCGTTAGATGTAAAGCATGCCGATATGTGATCCCTTACTTCTGACCTAGTTGTTAGACGTAAAGCAAGATGATTCCTTGCTTCTGACCTCGTTGTTAGACATAAAGCAAGATGTTGATGTGTTCCTTGCTTCTGACCTAGTTGTTAGACGTAAAGCAAGATGATTCCTTGATTCTGACCTTATTGTTAGACGTAAAGCAAGAAGTGACTGACACTGAGCTACCAGCTTAACAACTGTGACAATGAGTCAGTGTAGTACTGTGATGTGCCAGCCTAGTGCTGTGATGAGGTATCATTTTTACTGATACATATTTGATGCAGATGATGATGGAATTCTTTCGAGAATGACAATACTGCCGATGAAGAAAACTTCCGATGACTCATAAATTTTCCAGCCAATGTTCCAATATGATATTGATGATATCGTCCTCCTGATGCCACTGATGATGCAGACCTCTCTTGCCTGATGTTGTTGAAGAATACCCTTCTTGTTAAGGGGGAGTGTTGAAATAATGTAACTGCAAAGAGTATTCTTATTATTGTTGTTATTTTATTCATAAGATTAATCCCCATTGTGGATTAATCACGTCGGTAATTGTATTAGGACCAAATCCCCTTTTGCGAATTGGTCAACAGACAATTGTAATAGGCAGAATAAGAAGTCGGCCCCAACAGTTATTATTGAGACCCAGAATTAAATTAAAGGTGGGTTTACCCACCCAGAGTGAGAGGTTGGCCCTGCCAGTGAAGACCTTTCACACGTGCCAGTCTTGTATATATAGGGAGGCTAGCACCTCACTTTATCACACAACTCACTTGCTCATTTTCTTAAGAGGCAAGCTACAATTACCAGTTGGAGAGAGGAAGAGAAGAGTGGCGCATCTTTTGGAGAGGACCATCTGTATTGGTTTGAGTTATCTCTTGAACATTGTATTGGCAATTTATGATAAGGAAGTTTTTGCTNGGTTTTCTTCCCCTAGAGGGTTTCCCAGGATAAATGTTGTGTCTCTTGTGAATGTGTATTTCTCAGTGATCTTGTTCTTATGTTGCTCTTATCTATTGAAATGCAAAGAACTATAATAATGGCATAAACATTAACATGATGAAAACCAAATATACAGAGATCCAAGATTTAAAGAGAAGACTCAATGTTCCTAGGATTGAACATGTACAAACTCCAGAGTTGCAGATAATCCAAGCATAAAAGGATCAAATCCTAAAGAAAATGGTACATATGGAAGAACAAATTGAATTTCATGAAAAACAGATTGAACTTTTTAAAGGGGGATATTCTTCATCAAAAGTAACAGAAACAACAGATCCAACAGAAGGTTTATCAAGAGAATTAKCAAATTTGAACCTAAAGAGAGTTGATATTGAAAAGTTGAAGAAAAGAATTGGAACATAGAATGAATAAATCAAGGACATGGATAAAKTTATTGGAGAATACCAAAAACTAAAATCCAAGATGATAACTGGCATGGAGCAGATGAAAAACAAGTTGTTTGGAAAACCATATTTGATATGAGCTAGACACATTGTTTGGGATGAAATCATTGAAAAWTTTTGCAATATTTGGAATTACTTTAAAATAATTGATGAAGAGATCCAATTGACARATGAAGCAGATGATACTATAAAGAAAGAATTTCAAGAATTAGGAACTAGACCTCAAGTGGATACCAAAGTTATTTAGTTCTTAAATCCCAATTGTAGTGAAATATTGAAAATAAAAGGAGTAAAAGACAGAACCCTAATGAGGTTAAAAAAAAAATCACAAAAAGAAGTTTATTACAGCGAGCTCAGAATAAATGCATAATGGTGAAAAGAAACATTGAGTCATTTACCAACAAATATGAAAATCTAGTAAAGATGGGACTGCCTACAACTTGGAATGATAAAGGGAAGCTTCTGTCATTTGAAGGTTATAAGAATAATTTATTCACATTCATAGAAATTGAGGAAAATTTTCAAGGAAGGGTTGACACTTTGAGGGGGTAGACTATTTTGGATTTTCTCATAAATGATTTCTATCTACTATGGAAAATAAAAAAATTATTTTCAAGTCCTCCTACATATGAGAAATACACTTAACTAGATATCACATACAGGAAAATAAATTCATTCAATTATCCAACAACCGAAACTTGGAAGTTTCTCCTCCAACTGTTGACTGAATGAGTCATCAAGATAATTCAATAAAATCAAGGATGTCAAATCATATCTTCCATTTTTTTCTATTTTTGGAAATTCAAAGATTTATTTGTATACAATAGGATAAGAAATAGGATCGAATAACCACTTTGGTTTATGATCTAATTTGTATAAATTTCTAAGAAAATGGAATGTAAGAGAGTCTTTTTTCCCGAGCAAAGACTCATCCTTAATAAAATCTTGCAGGCTTTGAGTTATTCAAATTTCTATGTCTCGGTTCATGTGATTTTTTTCTTAATTTTTTCTCCATGTTCATAAATTCCTCTTGAATGTATCTACTTCCATAATTGTGATAATTTAGTACAACCTATTACAAATTGCAAAGGTATTGTTAAAGCTACAAATTTATCATGCATACTGTGAGTATTGATAAGACCTATACTTCATTCATTTTACCTTGTGAATATAAAATAATTGTTCCTTTCTATTCATTTTATATTTTTTGTTCAGATACATATTTGTCATAATTTATTTTGTCTGAAAGATGAAATAATATTTATCAAAGGATACATTGTCTTACATTCAGTTTTTTTCTAATTAAATCTTCTTTCATTCATCAAAATATTTAATTGTCTGAAACATAGAAATTCTTCCCTCAAATCTTGATCTTTAAACATTAAAGGTTAGTAATTAAGGCTTGAGGTAAATCAACAAATTACTCTATTTTATGATACATAAACTTAAACAAAATCACTCAAATATAATGGATACATTGGCACAGTTTCCTAGCCAGAAACATCTCAAGGGTTACAACATGTGGAAATGCACCAACCTAAATAAAGGGAACTAACCACCGAAGTGACAGTGGGTGGTGTTTCCAATTTACCCTAATTTGCATATTTTGTGTTGGACTTGAAGAATATTTTGAAGAGTAGAATAAAATCCCCTTCCCATAAATATGAAGACTATACTTCAAGGACATAGATGAGAAAAATTGAAGCAAAATCATATTTCTCATCAAGCAACTTCATTGGAAAAAAGTTCAACACGGAGATGCCATATGAAAAGTTCCTCACAAAATCTTGTTCCACCAGTGGTAGAACATGAAAGGTATTATAAAAGAAGGTGGGTGAACAATTCAACCCATATATCACATGGATTAAGTATAGAAGCATTTGATCCTAGAATATATAAGTTACTTGTTTCTTGACATTCTAGGGTAATCTATTATATCAAGATCCATGAATACACCATGGTTGGAAAATAAATACAAGCCATCGAACCTAGCATTTTTCCTTGGTTATCCCAATGATTTTCCTGTGAATTTTCCAAAACCCCTAGATGACTGTTATCCTATGTTTCTCTTAATTAAGTAAATCAGACATGAACGTATTTAATCACATAAATGAATATTTTTGAACATGTAAGATTCACGCATATAGTTGGAAAATGAACAATGGAAGCAATAAATGAATAGCACACTTGCGCAGTGATTTTCCCCTTCAAATAATTTTATCATTCCAATGATCAAACCTTACAAGGTACCTCCATAGTCTATTGTAACTTAGTAGTTGTGCAATAAACAAAACACTACAAAACAGAGAAGTACGACATGTTGAAATAGAAGTATGGCTATGCTAAAGAAAGAAGGAAACAACTATTGTTGTACACTTGTACGATGTTTCTACTGTATGGATTCCCTTTTGTTGTTTTCTACAATGGATTTTCACTTTCTCCTCTCAGATACACTCTCCTTCTCTTGGTATTCACCTCTCTCAAGTTTTCCCATGTGTGTTCCAACTTCTCCCATCTTTACTATTTATTCTTTGAGAGAGATAACTAACCTCCTCAATCGTAGAAAACAATTTCCCAAATATTAGCAACTAATCTCCTTAATCATAGAAACCACCTTATCTCAACAATGAGGTGTACGACTAATATTAGAAAAAATATAACTCACCAATATTATAGAATATTTAATTTAGATTTATAATACTAGGAGAACATGGGAAACTTGACTTTCACTTTTATTTAGTCGAGTGAAATTACAAGATGGTATTATTTTTCACACGTTCACACCTAACCTGTGCAAGAAGCTCCTGCTCGAGCTAAATTTTTCAACATTACCAGCCAAGTATGTTAATTCCAATTTTTTGTGCCAATAATGTTATAACTGCAAAAAAATAGGTGGAAGCCTTAAAGTGTGCTTAGAGAATTCTACAACTCATGAACACATAGTCTTAAAGTTATTTTCCTTATCGTTAGAGGAGGATGTGAAAAGACGATATATAAATTTGATTGATAAGAGCATTGATTCATGTCTTAGCTTTGAGAACAAAAAAATTGAGTAGACAAGAAAAAAAAAAGGATAAAAAAGTCAAGTAGAATGAAAAAAGTAGGGAAGCATTTTCAAATATCAAAGGAGCAATATCATAGGCACCGGTCCTGGTAAATCCAAATTATGCTAAGAATTTTCATTTTTTATCTTTTGCATCTGAGGATACTCTTGCAGGGGATTTATTATTGAAAAATTATTAGAATTTGGAGCAGCACATATCCTTCATGAGTAAAAGTATGAGGGGAGAAGAGACAAATTATTCCATCATGGATAAACAAACCTATTCAATTTTGCAAGAATTAAAGAATTTCAAAATTTACATAGGGAATTCCAAAGTGACTGTATTTTTCCTCATCCTATGGTGAAAGGCATTATTTCTCTGAAAGAATGATTGAGCAGAAAAGGTAAGTGGATTTATAAAATCCAGGAATATGACTTGGAATTGAAGCCTACAAAGTTGAAGGGAAAAGGATTGGTCAAGTTGCTTACAAATAAAAAGTAGGAGGCAACACTATATATTGAAGATAAATCAAATCCTAAATTGAATTTGGTAGTCCTTAAAGACTTGCAACAACATGAGTGGTATATGGACATTATTTACTATTTGCATAATTTATCATGTCTAGATCACTTGACAGGTACAAAAAAAGAGCATTGAGCCTAAATGTAGCCAAATATTGTCTCATCCAAGGAAGATTGGGTTGGAGGAATCTAGATGGTTTGAAACTTAGGTTTGTTTATCACCCCTAGGCACGCATGCTAATGGATTAATTGCATAGCAAAAGTAACCACACACAAAATATTAAGAGTGGGTTATTACTGGCCCACTATATATTTTCATGTGCATAGAGTTGTTAGATCTTGTGAACCATATCTTGGAATCCTATGGTAGTAGAAGCGCCCTTTCAAAAATGGGGCTTAGATTTTATTGGTGAATTCGATGGGATTTTAACTAATGGATACAAATGGATCATCATTGCTACAAACTATTTTACCAAATGGGATCAGGCATCCCCTACAAAGAAGGCTACAAGCAAAGTGATAATTAAAAGAAGGAGATCATGTCCTTATGTTGGCTAAGAGGCATGAGAAACCAGGAAATCGTGGGAATTTTGACATCTTATGGTTTGAACCCTTCAATATTGAATCTATTGTTGGACCAAACACTTTCTACATAAACCTTTTGGATGGAGAAAAGATAGTTTTTCCAGTGAATAGGCAATACATAAAACATTATTATTGTTGAAGGCATGTTGTGCCTCAGTGGGATAGGATGAATAAGTTATTTTAGCAATAGAGTAGGACATGTTGTTTGATGTTCTATTTGGAACTTTAACTCATGCCTTATTTTGTAGATAATTTAGATAATTTTATTAATTCCCAACAAATGACCACACAACATGTCAATTAGAATTCTAGGTAAAATGATGTCTTTACAAAGATGGAGCCCCAAAATGGCTCCTATAAGAAGCAAGATATAGAAAATAAAGTATGACAAGTCCATGATAGATACTGAAAAATCCTCGACTCCAAGAATGAGAAACTGCCTTAGAAGGGAGAGGCACATAGGAGGGTGGATCCAAAGACTAGAAAACACATTAGTAATGTATGTAGGACATGGTCCCCTATATCCCTCTCTCCTAACATTCAAGAATGAAGAAAACTCAAGAAAAAATGATGTTCTGAGGTTTGAGTTTATAGAAGATATGGGTCATGTCCTAAGTTGTTGACTGGAAGGGACCAATGTCATTGAGCCTTGGATGATGTCGTCTACCTATTGGTAAGAGATCTAGACTAGCCATGTCATTGAGATCTGGACACCATGTTGAGATCTAGATTGGCCATGTCATTGAGATAAATGAATATTGGCCATAAATAAGGAAACAATCCTTAGTTCATTGTTGATATATAGATGAATAAATGAATAGAAATGGCATGGCTAGTCTATATCTCAACAATGGACATAAGATGGCCATGTTGTTGAGATCTAGACTGGGAGTACCATAAAGAAGGAAACAATCCTTTAGGTGGAATTTGGTTGAGGAGGAGGCTAAAGAGTATGGGCCCAAAGCTAGAGGGCCTCATGCATGTATAAGGTCGGGCATCTCTGGTCAGGGTACCTGAAGAAACTGGTGAGGTTCTTAGGCTCCCTAAAAAGCCAATGGAACCACCCTTGGATCTCATAGTAAATGGGGGAGTGGAAGATGAAGTGCTCCTCTGAATAACCTCTCGAAGATGAAACAACTGACAAATTATATCTTCTTCTGGTGATCCATCTCAACCTGAATCCTATGCAAACCCACTTGGAACTATCCTAGGGGATTACAAAGAGATTTCACCAAATGATGAGAGATATACGAGAGTTGGATAATGAGTCTATCCCTCACCTTCATGAAGTGCTCAACATAGAATTTCATCTTTGAACTTAAACTACTTTGAGGGTTTGTCCAAATGGACTACACAAATTTCCTATAAATGTCATCTCAAATGATCTTATTCAAATCTTTTTTAGAATTTAAGAGGTGGCTAGGTGCATCCAAGTAATATATGAACGGGGGAATATGATCTATCGAAATACCAACCAACTGTAAAATATTTGAAACCCCTACAAACCATCCACTAGTACGGCCATGAGGAATAGATAGAGAAATGGACTCCAAAGAAAAATAATCCAGGTATGGATACAGTGTCAACCCTTCACCAAGTCGACTAAGCTCTTAATGTGATGCAGAAGGGAAACAAGGTTGAACACGGTCTCAAGATGAAAGGATCAAGCATCGAACTTTGAAAGAATGATGTGTTGGGTACTATATACTTGCATCTAACAATGCATCGAAGGAGAAGGGTTTGCACTCTCTCGACTGAAACCTAATTAGCCTCTATAAAATAAGGCCCCCAAAACTCCAAGCCATAAACTACAGTGTGTTGGAAAAGGGTATCCATGAGGAATAACTTAGACGTAATGTTTTAAAAATTATGTTGGAAACACTGCCTCTCATCAATGACTAAGGATCCATACCCCTTTTTTACCTGGGTTTGAATAGAATGTCGCAAGATAAAGCGACACCTTGAAAATTTTACCCCCAAATGAGTATAAGTTATAGTGATTTCAATCTCCCCTCGTATGGAAATAAAGTGGTGGTCTAGAAATACCTTGTTCAACCCATTGAATATCATAACCCTAGTTTTACCCACATTGAATGTCAACTATCAAAGATCACAAAAGAGTGATAGAGCATTGAGTTGTCTTTATATTCCCTCCGACAACAAGGCCAAGAGGACTACATCATCAATGAAGAGAAATATAGATATCAATAATTTTTCTTTTCAAAAATCACTTTTCATTTAGGGTTAACTAGAATCACCCTAAAACGATACGAACTTGATCGAAATGGGACAAAGAATGGTTCAAAGTTACGAGCGCTCGGAAACCCACTTACATATCTCAAATGGGTATCAAAAAATTACTTTATATTTTTAAACCCATAATTCCACTTCTTCAAAATAGCCTTCATTTAGGCTGGTCAAACTTGGACCTAAAATGACCCGAAGTTCAAAAAAAGGGGCCCAAGAACTACATGTCTTCTCCCACAATCGGGACCACATGTACAACTCTCAAATGGGTATCCAAATATTATTTCATCTTTGGAAATGAAGAATTTATCTTTTCAAAAATCACCTTCATTTGGGGTTAACCAGAATCAACCCTAAAACGATACGAATTTGATCGAAATTGGCCAAAGAATGCCTCAACGTTACTAGCACTCGGGAACCCAATTGCATCTCTTAAATGGGTATCAACAAATTATTTTATATTTTTAAACCCATAATTCCACTTTTTCTAAATAGCCTTCATTCGGGGCTAGTCAAACTTGGGCCTAGAATGACCCGAAGTTGAGAAAAGGGGCCCAAGAACTACACGTCTTCGCTCGCAATTAGGACCATGTTTACAACTCTCAAATGGGTATCCAAATATGATTTCATATTTTCAAATGAATAATTTTTCTTTTCGAAAATCACCTTCATTCGAGGTTAACCATAATCGACCCTAAAACCATACGAATTTGATCGAAATGGGCAAAAGAATGCCTCAACGTTACGAGCGCTCGGAAACCCACTTGTATCTCTAAAATTGGGTATCAAAAAATTATTTTGTATTTTTAAACCCATAATTCCACTTCTTCCAAATAGCCTTCATTCGGGGCTGGTCAAACTTGGGCCTAGAATGACCCGAAGTTTAGAAAAAGGGGCCCAAGAACTACACGTCTTCGATTGCAATCAAGACCACATGGCTACTCTAGCTCATCAATTTATATACCAAATAAGGTGGGGGGTAGGGGTGCCCCTTTTTGACTCATAGGGTACTCCTGATAAAACTGGACATCCTGTGAGCAGTGCAGATATGACCAAAGATTGACTCATACAGTATAATGATGGTGGTTATGAGTGTCTTGGAAATTCCAATGTCTTTGATCCTCAGGAATGCCAATGCTAATATATATTACATATTTTCTCAAGTGTATTGAAAAATTTATGGAATACGTTGGTACTTTTATATTTGTGTGTTCTATAAAAGAAACTCAACACCTATGTATTCAAAATGGTTGTTTCTCTGCCCAAATGGTGCTAATTATGATATTTGGGCCAAGCACATAACTACCCTTTTCCAAAGCAAGGGTTTGTGTATGTACCCAATAAAAATCATTTCTCCTAATATTCAAGGTATGACTTCATCAATTTTGATTTTCAACATGTTTGTATCAAGTACATGGGCCCATCTTCGATATTTTTTCTATATGATCCTTCTACTCATGTGGTGATTCACAACATAAGTATTATTTTTTATCAATTCCTTATTGACCCCATCACATTTGGAGATGGTTTTTATGTTCTAGCAATTGGTAGTTTTATAATGGATGCTTAGGTTGGTGATGAGAGACATACTTTATATCTATTGGATTTGGTTCATAGTGACATTTTTGGGCCTATGAAAACTTGTTTCTAAGGGGAAGTTAAGTGCTTCCTCACTTTCTTTGATGCAATTTCCAGTGACATGTCCACACGATCTTTCCAACTATCTTTCATAGATGATTATACATATGACTCTCCGCATATTTAAGTGGATCTCTTCTTTTCACAATATGATGTTGATCTATTTTGGATATACTACTTTTAGCAACTTCCTTCTCAAAGATGGATGGTACCTTTTGTTTTTCCTGAGATTTATTCTAGGCTCACAGAACAGTGTCATGCATCCAAATTGATGATATTCACTTTCAAATTTCCTTTCTACCTTCAACTTAGAATGAGACTTCAATATATTATAATATGGAAACACAAAGGCAATGTCTCTTTCCTTGGGTTTTTATCAATAATCAAGAGATGGAAAGAAGAATTATAGTAAACAAAATTGACAAACAAAGAAAGGTATCTAATTATGATAAATCTTACCTTATTTGCAATAGCAAAAATATGTATGTCTAAAATATGAATTAAGATGAGAACAACTATACAGATATGGGTCTTGTTTTACTCACAACAAAACAAAGGAAAAGTTATACCTGAATAGACATCTAGAATGTATTTGTAAATTGCAGTCATTCATTTCTTATACATCATAACATGAAGAATATGAATTATGATAATGAAAGTAGAAATACATAGAAAACTCATAACTCAAAGAAATGAGAAGTATAATCTATGTCTTTCTGTAGAAATTTCTATAAAAAATTCTCTCTTTACATTCGACGAGAAAAATCCATTTTCATATCTTAAATGTATTTATTTATACAATTTAGTCTTAACCAAAATTGGTTAGACTTCCACACTTCTAGATCCTAAAATAGAACCAAATCCTCTAAATACTAGACTAACATTAAACTGAATATCACAAAATATTTGAACATCTGTCATGCTTCTAGAAACCTCATCGCTTGTTGGCTGTTTGAAGGCTTATCTCCTCATTTTTTTCTCGTACATGCAACTTCCTTCTGTTGATCGTTGTATTGAGTGTGAAAATTTAATAATGCAACTATGAACTTAGGAGGCTCTATATTAAAATTTAAATCAAAGTTAAAATCCTTTCTATGTGCCAATGGTAAATTCGTTTGAACTCTAACTGCAGCTTGTTGAGTAATTTGAAACTGTAAATTGTGTTTAACCAAGAAATGGTTTAAACTCTGCAAGTTAACTTGAGTCATTTTTTGAATGTCAAATTTATCTTTTTCTATGATTTTATTCAAATATTCTCTCTTTTCATTTACATTAAGAGTCCCAATCATTGAATGAACATCACCAAGGTTAATCTCATCCATTTATACATCTACAACCAGTAGAGAATTTAAACATGTTTCTTTGGATTCTTTGGAAAGTATTTTACTTTCTTCCAGGTTGTTTTCCCAAGTCTTTATTGCCATTTAACCCTTTAACTATTCAAACTCTGTAAATTGAGCAATTCCTAGTACATTTATACTTTGATTCCACATTATTAATTCCTGAAACTTAGATCTTGTATTGACCAATTATTTCTCTTTATCAACAATGATTTGTAATGATTCATTGATGATAAGATATTTTTTTTTAATACTTTCCAAGATTTCATAGAATCTATCTTGGGTTGACTGTGATCCATCATTAACCTCCAGGGAATGTTTCTTAATAGAAGAAATATCAACAATTTCATTTTCAAACTTTTTGATCTGATCTTTTAAATGAAGTAGTGATGCATCTTTCTGGGAAAGAGTATTTCACAATACTTGTTGATATTGAATAATTGTTCTTAATTTTTCTTCAAGATGTTTTATTTGTTGTTCATATCTTTGTCGGACCTGGACCAGTTCAAAATTAACTCGTTCCCTAATAATTACCTCTGTTTGTTTCAAATCATTTTGCAACTGCTGAATTAAAAGATCTTTCTGATCGATCTTTTCTCTTAAATTTTCCACTAACCACAAATTTGATGTTGCAAAATCTCCCAAAGAATCGGCTACATGTTTTGTAAATTCAGGGTCACTCTATCCCTGACCATAAAATATCATCCTTTTCTTTTTTGTAATTACACCTCCTTTCTTCTGAATATCTCTCTATACAATATTTTTCCTCTTCTTGTTGAATAAAAAGTCTAATGAATGCATTTCTTCTGGCTCAATAGGTGTCAGATATTCAACATTTAGTAACTATGTACCATGTATCTCAAAACTTTATGCAAGAGGAGTTAAGGATGGAAGGGGAGATGTAAGTGCAGTAGATTCCCCTTGAGTAGTAATATCCTTTAAGTGAGTTTTCAGTGTTCGAAGTAATCTGAGGGAACATATATCCATGCTTAATAAAAGCTTCAAACATTGTCAATGTTTCTTGTAAGGTCTTACCTGGTATAGTTGGTTCCTTCACTATTGTATATCTTGATGATGTCTCTGGTGTTTTATTAGCTTCTTTGGTTTTGACCTCAGTAAATTCATGTTTCTTGGGATTAGATGATGGTGTCACTTCTAAATTTGGATTACCATTATGGGTAAGACTTTGCTCTACTTGTAAAATATTTGGTAGACAACTTCCCCTGTGCTTTTGAAAGTTAATAAACTCTAGTTTTTCTTTGTCAGGAAGATTTTGGATCCTGGACAGAACTTCATCATATAACTTTGATCCTCTRAAAATATCATCAAGTGGAGAGTCTTCATGAAAGTACTTTTTCATGCCGAATTGAGCCAGATKATTTTCAACCACCTTATGTGGATCATGTCTTTTGAATTCAATATAATATAATGCAATATCTTCTAATGCTAAAGCTTCAACCTTGGAATGTACAAAATCTAAGAAGGAATATTCAMCAACTTGTATGGGATAAGTTGGCCATACCCTCTTTTGTGTTGCCTTCAATTCTTTAGTTATGCCTGCAAAAATTGTTTGGTATGCCACTTCCCTACAAATGAGTCTATCTGGAAAAAAAWTTGGTAAAGCATGAGGAGATGCGAAACAACCATAAAATATGATATAAKAAAAACTCTCCTCAATATACCAGTCTGCAATTGTACATAAATTTCCCATGATTTTCTCATAGATCTTGGGAGGAGGGTTGCATATAGAGCTTTATGAATCAGGATGATAACATTATGGGAAATTTCATAAAATGATATTTTTCATTTTCCTCCCACGGTTTAGAATGATAGATGTGTATTGGCTCAGAATTTTTCGGAGTCCAACTCCAATTCATCAAAGGGAAAGGGGGTTTGTAACATACAACATCCATAATATATGTTGACATATAAAAAAGAGATTCTTCACCTTTATACCTATGACTTGTATAAACCCCTATTTGTTTGACCAAGTTATTAGACAACAAATTTCCCAATTAAAAGTGAAACCTTATGCAGCTTCATGAATAATATGGACCCAATCCACTGTGAAATGTGCAGGGTTTTTCTTTCCATACAACCTACATAGCATAATAGCTATGTACATAATATGTGCATCACAAGAAGTTGTAGAATATATACCATGACTATCTTCTTTAAATTTGTTTTCATTTCCCCACCAAGTTTTAACTATATCATGGACGCTTCTGTCATAATCTATACATTCATGTTTCTCAAACTTCTTCACAAATTCTGCATTATAAACATATTTGGGATTACTGGACAATTTATACATTACTTGGATATCTTCCAGCCAAAACGAGCCGACAATAGTCCTTTTATGGTTGTAGATGGTTCTGGTTGGTATATCTACATGCTCTAGAGCCCATTGTATCATGTCTATGTAGGGAAATAATTTAGGTCGTGCTACCACCTTATGTAATTCTGCCTTGGCGACCTCCTTGAGATTGTTTATATTTAGAACATCTTCCTCCTCACTTCCATCATAAAAAATTGTGGATTTATCTTCCTCAAGGATTTCGTAAACCTGCGCCCAAGATTTGATGCTTCCTATTAAATGAGCAATAGTATCCAAAGACAGATCAGAATTTTTGTTTGGCTCCTTTGCAGACTGGTCTTGGACCTACTTTTTTGTTCCCTAGCGAGGCGTCATGACTTCTTGTTTATAATATTCACTCATGTAAGAAAAATAATGCTTTTGAATGTGAATGCGGATATGAGGTAGAGTTCTGAATGCGAATACAGAGAAGAGGTGGAGTTCAAACCTTTTATCAAATCATAATTAAACACACCATTAATTATACATTTAATATTTATCATTTGAACGACATAGTCATAATGCTAAAAGTTGGTAAATTTATTACCTGACAACAGCAAACTTTACATGAATATCTTACCCTAATCATGCTTAATTATCGTTAATAATTTGGATTAGCGAGAATAAGTACTTCGGCACTTCGATAATTCAGGGATATTTAATAGAGAATGTTAAAATTATCTCGAAGGTCGGAGATGTGAAGTGATTAGTTACCCTTAATAAAGATTTATTAATCATTACTTATCCTTTAATCTCCAGCACTTCGACACTTCATTAGTCTGTACCTTCGACACTTCGACACTTCTTCGATTCGTTGATAATATGATATCCCGAAGAATAGTATCCTGGAGTGACGTGGCAGGATGACATCACATATGATGACATGTCGTAAGAACATGAGTGACACGTGTCATACTAAAATGTGTGACTTACGTGTCCGAAAATGCCTAAAGTAAGTGCCACATGTCTCCACGTGTAATGAATTCCAGGTGGCATAGGACACGCTAGCTGAGTATTTCCCTTATGAATGTGTCTTTTGTAACTTCGGGGCTCTGGAGTTTCATGACTTTGGGACTAAAAGGTTCAACATTGAGCTTGAAATCATAAAGCGTGAAGTCTCGAAAAAACTTTAAGGGATAGGATATATCGTTGGATTGATTTCGAGTTTTGGGAATATAGGGATTCAAGATAACTTGAAACAAAATATTTGCATAACGCTGAAGAATGAAGTCCCAGGGTGGAACCACGAATAGGAATAATACATGAATTAAACATTGTGTAGTTGCGTATCCCCAAAATCTCGTGAATCGCCAATGTTAATATGCGTTAGGATTGATGGTTTAGGATGGATCCACCCTGTCAAAAAATAAACAACGAATTTTATTAGTGTATAAAATAGAAATTCTAAAAAAAAACTTTATTGATCAACGGAAAAATCAAGAACAATTTAAGAAAGAATTCAAAATTTTAATTTCAGATTTTGACTTATGTTCTAACACCTTCAACCAACTAACATTTTTAAGTGGATACTTCTTATATACCTCTAAAAGAACCACCTTTACCAGGTTGTGAAGCCATATTGGTGCTAGAGAGATGGTTTTCAAGGAGGGTTATATCTTCACTATATGGCCTATTACCCACCCCCCCCATGCCTAGGGGTAACTAGAGGAGGAGTCTCATGGCCAACAATGGATACATTGATCCCGACCATGATGATGATCAACATGTCCACAGATGGCATCCCAACATACCCCCTCGGATTTCCTCTTGTAGTACAAATCAACCAAACTCATCACATCCAGACAACTCAGTGTATAGGAAATGGTAAGCCAACGTCACCATGAGGTATGGTAGTCCTTCTTTCATACGAAGTGCATGTTCTTAATTTACTGGGAATGTGGATGAGGATCATTATTTGAAGTTGCATAATGGATCACTAGCTTGGAATTTATGTTTGTTTCCTTGTTTCACCTTGGTGGCCAGCTTTTGTGCCCTAGTCTCGTATTGTCACTACCTAGGGAAAAGGGATATTGTTGGGGGGCCCTCACAAGGGTAACATTTTTTCCCCACCATACTTAACACTTTCCATATTGGATCCTATCACAGTGTACTAAAATTTTGTAATGGGTCATGGTCCATTCTCTCATGAGAAGAAGGGGATGAAGAACCGGGGGTTAATGCAGCTACTATGTATGCTATGTAAAAAAACATAAATTCCACCTATAACATCCACATGCTATCTTGAGCTCTACCCCCTCTAATGGTAATCCTCACTTTTCCTGATGAACTGAATGCACACTTATAATAGGACCATATCCCAATAAGAAAATGAAAGAATAAAATATTGAAACTTGTAAAGGGGATTTGCAAAATAATGAATGGTTATCAAAAGAAAATTAAGGGTTTTGGAATGCAAAAAGTACCAAGGAAAGGGTATCTCAAGCAACAAGTGCTCCCTCTACAAATGCGCTCATAGAAATGGTTTTAATGACACCATAAGCCATGAAGTAAGCCCAAATTCATAACCACTATCACACTTACTCTTGAAGAGTTTATTTCTTTCATTGTTTCCCTCAGGACCTATCCATCTACTTGGGTTTTTTATTTCACTTTCTTGGTTGGCACACCTAATAAGGTCGGATGAAGGCCCTCCCATATTCAAACTTTACAACTCACATGAGGTCCTGGGCCAATGTGATGCTTGAAGGGGATTGTGAGGTGAATTGTTTACATGGATTATATATTAAGTATCATCTTACTTTGCATGACTCAAGTACTAATATCTTTTATGAACATTGGTTTACCTAGTCTTATATTATTCTTTGTTTTGGATGGCCATGACATGGTTCTTTGAGGGACGTCCTAGGTTTTCACCTAGGACATTGTGCCCTTATTCCAAGACTTTGGCATGTATGTGCAGAGCAATGAGTCACCCAGTTACTTGACACCTTCTGACATGAGATTTGACATATTCAAAACCTTGGATGATGGACATATGGGCTTGTCTTTGGAATATTTGGTCATGATGACACATAGATGGGATGAAGTCCCACATGTTGGAAAATGTACCCCAGGGCTTATTACTCACTAGATTGAGGATGTTGCAATAGCATACAGTTAGATACCATGTAGAGATGAGATGAAACCTCCTCCAACTTGGATGCATTTCCCTAGACCCTTGACGTTGGCCTCCATTGGATGATGGCGTTACCTTCTAGGATTTGACAGAGATAGGGTTTAATGTCCCTTGGGGTACCACTCATGATGGAAAATGACAATGGATGATGATAAAAACCCCTTGCCATGATTTCACCTTGTGAGGATTCCATGTGTCCTTGGGAGGCCGTCCTATATCCTTGGGAGGCTTGACATCACCACACAAATGGCATTTATGATGCTTTATTTTCATTTTTAGAATTTTTAGAGGCTACTTGAGGGGTTGGCCCCAATTATATTGTTATTTCACTTGATTATGTGGACAAATGTGCTAGGTTATCCTTATATAAAGAGGCTAGTTCTTGGATATTTCATTCATCGTCACTTTCCCTCACTCTCTTGTGGGGTAACACTTCTAAAAAAAATTGAATTCTTGTCTCTTTGGATATTTTCTCTCATGCGCTACACTTGAAGGAGGATTTTTGTGGATGTTCTTCCTTGCTTGGATGTATATTTTCTATAATTAGGGTTTTTATTCTCTTGATACTTGGAAGAAGTAAGTAATTTTATTAAATTTCTATGTTTCTTTCTATTATTAAAGGTTGAATTGCTATCTTGTTGCAAGTTTTCTTGTCTTGTTGAAACCCTAAGAAGGAGACATAAGTGTTTCTCTACCTTACAAAGTATTTATTGTGCAAGTTTTTGAAGCATTCTTTGCTAGGGTTAAAATACTAAGTCCCAAAAGTGCTTGAACTTTAAGGTTTTAACCCTATCCTTTGATCCTTGACCTAAGGGAATCTAGAGAAAGGGAAAAATGACATGTAGGGATCAAGTGTGTTTGTACCCTAGGTACATTTTTCTCAAAGTCTAAAACCTAAGGCCCAAGCGTGTTTGCACCTGAGGGTTTAGACCTTATCTCTCTTGTTTCATCTAGTTCATTCTTCAAGCTAATACATGTGTGACTCCATGAGTCCTAGAGGAAATCGACACTAGTCTAGAGGTGTTCTTGTGGTTAAAGTAGCTATTAAAATCAATTTTCCCACTGTCTCAAACATTCAACTAACATTTCTAACCCTAACTCTAGAAAACTATCAATTTTTATTAATGTTGTTATAAAAAAATTCTACAACCACTGAAAACTACATTAATTTGTTGCATACACCCATTTATAAGTGTCTTAACTTGTTCAGAAAATACTTCTAGCAATTGGATAATTTTACACTTGTTGAATGCTTACTTTTCATGGTGAATTGCTACATTTATGAGCACTTTATTTGTTGTTGTTGCAAAGTGTTAATTGTTGTTATATAATTGGTTTACTGTTGTAATTTGCAACATCCATAGAATTTATTCATTGGCTAGTGTACAAGAGGTCATTATTGCATGTTATAACTTGGACATTATCTATATAATGCTGCAAATTGTTTATTGTCTCATACAGGTTCAATAAGTTCCTTTGTATCTTCTATCCCTTTCCTATACCTAGACCTAACTAAAATATGACCAAGATAGGGGGATCTGGGCTTGGTTAATATTGTTATTTGATACCTTGAGGTCACCATGGAAGCCTCCCTTATGGTGGACCTCTTCTATCACTAAAACAAGGGAAGTCTCTACTTAGGTGACAATGGTATATTCTTCCATAGTTACATAATATTTAGGGATCTTGTGGAGGGGTTTGCACAAATACAAATCCTATGATAACATGTTGGTGTTGTTTCTGGGGAGGATTGAATCATTCTCCCTAGGAATTTCCCTAGGAATTTTCTAGTAAACTTACCCTAAATACTTTATTTCATAAGTTTACCTCGTGACTCCACTAATATATTTTGAGGTGTCATCCTACTCTCAAATTTGCGATATTGTGTACTCTCAAGTGATGGAATCATGACACCATGGGATTTTCATGAGAGGTATATGTGCATTGTTGTTGATAATATTATTGGATTCCCACATCATATTCTCCCATAATGGTCTAAAGGTTGTCCAGAATATGATGGTGATGATTCCTTGGCCATTACATGTGTTGCAAGATTTATAAAACAAACAATAAGAATAAAAGTGATACATGAAGATGTGTGGATACAGTTGTTTTTTTTTAATATACCAGTAAGGATACACATATGGTTTGTGAATTGTCTCAAACCAAAGAGTGCATATTCCCTCACACATCACATTACAATGTTTCTTGAGCATTGGGGCTCGAGTGGTCAAACACTTGAAGACACCATTGAAGAGGTTATGTCAGCCCTTCAAGAAAGGGAAACCTTTGAAGAAGATGAAGAAATTTGTGAAGAACACGAACAATGCGAAGACGTATCCTAAAGGTTGAAGGAAAACATTAAAGAAGATAAAATTGTTTGATCATTGTGAATATGTACATCTATTTATTGACCTTTGTGTGCAAAGACAAAAGGAGCATGACCTCATAATTGAGAGGTATGAGAAATTTCTCGAAGATTCAGTAGAGAAAGAACTCGCTAAAGCATATTTACAAGTAAAGACACTAAGTTCTAGCATATGGGAAAAATATGATCAACCTTGGGTTTTATCCAAGATAATGGAGTATGACATAAACAAGGACGGATGGGATGATTCAGAAGAAGATACAAATCTTGACAAATTTCTCCCTCCAAATATCAAGACAAGGATGAAGAATGTATTGATGAAGAACCTCCATATCTTGAGAATGCCTTGGATGAGAGTCTTAAAAATCACACATCTCCAAGGAAAGAACCTAAGGAAGAATTTTATTAAGAGGTTTACCAACCCCTCAAAAAGGATAAATCACCTCATGATTCCATTGAAGACAATGAAGATCTGATTAAAGAACAAGAACCCAAAAGAGGGAATCATGAGGAAGATTACCAAATACACAAAGTAGAACATGAGCTACCATGTGAATATAATGAAGAACACTTTTATAAAACACACCATGTTGAAGACCTAATCCACGAAGAGGCCCCTCATGAATACGAGATGTCATTATTTTCTCCTTCATTTGATGAAATCGTCCAATCTTCCATTCCTCTTGTACATGAAGAAGAGAATGTGGTAAGTTATATTCCTTTCCAAGTTTTTGATGTTTCTTTATTTCATGATTCGGAAAGTGAAGAGGTGCTAGAGGAACCCTTGGATGAGGATATGACTCATTGCAACACTCTTATGATTATTTTCAGCCATATCCTATGAGGTTGGATTCATATTCTCTTGAGCACTTATATTTATTCTACGAAGAATATTTTCGACCACCTTTATGCTCTAACTTTGATGAAGATGAGGCCATGATTTTCCCAGAGAAGGATTTTTGTGATGAGAGTTTACAACCTTTTCATTTTCATATTACTACTCCACTAAAGATATGTCTAGGAGTTGTCATCTTGATAGTGATTTACCTTTGGGGAAAATATTTTTTCGACCTATGGTTTGTTGCAAGGGTTCTTAGTTTCATGCTCAATATCAACAAGCCTTGGGTTGGGAGAAATTGTTTTTCTCTAGGCCTGGGTTGATCCCTTATCTTTCACTCTCTCCTTCCATGGAAAACCTTATAATTTTCCTTAGATTCCTTCTCATCCCTTTTAAATCTTAGAGTGATGTCTTTGTATCTGAGGATGAGGATATTTCCTTTGTATGATTCTTTAAGCATTGTCTTGGGATGGGTAGGGTAGGATTGTGGTGATGCCTCCTTGCATGACTTTGTCTCTCCCTCCCACCTCCATGAGTTGGATTAACATGTCCACAGATGGAAACCCAACATCCCACCTCAGATTACCTCTTACAGTACAAATAATCCAAACTCATCACATCCAGACAACTCAGTGTATGGGAGATGGTAAGCAAGTGTTTCCATGAGGTATGTTAGTCCTTCTTTCATGCAAATTTTTTTTGTTAATTTACTGGGCATGTGGAAAAGGATCATTGGTTGAAGTTGGATAATGGATCACTAGCTTGGAAGTTAAGTTTTTTTCCTTGTTTCACCTTGGTGTCCAGCTTATGTTCCCTAGTCCTATGTTTTCACCAACCAGGGAAAAGTGGTACTATTGGAGGGATATCACAAGGGTAATGTTTCATTCCCCACCATACTTAACACATTCCATATTGGAGCCTATCATAGTGCACTAAAATTCGTTAATGGGTCATGGTACATTCTCTCATGATAAGAAGGGGTTGAAGGCCCGAAGGTTGATGCAGTTGTTATGTATGTTATGTAAAAAGATAAATTCCACCTACAAAAGCCTCATGACAACTTGAACTCTACCCCCTCTAATGGTAATCGATCCTTGTCCTCATGCACTGAATGCATACTTATAACAATATCATATCCCAATAAGAAAATGAAAGAATAAAAGATTGAAACCTGTAAAGGGGATTTGCAAAATAATGAATGGGTATCAAAAGGAAATTAAGGGATTAAGAATGAAAAATGTATCAAGAAAAGGGTATCTCAAGAAACAAGTGTTCCCTCTATAAAGGCACTCATAGAAATGGATTTAATGACACCATAATCCATGAGGTAAGCCCAAATTCATAACCATTATCACACTTACTCTTGAAGGGTTTCTTTCTTTCATTGTCTCCCTCGGGACCTATCCTTCTACCTAGATATTTTATTTCACTAGCATGGTTGGCACACCTAATAGGGTTGGGTGAAGGCCCTCCCATATTCAAACTTTCCAACTCACATGAGGTCTTGGGCCAGTGTGATTCTTGAAAGGGATATCGAGGTGAATTGTTTGCATGGATTATATATTAAGTAACAACTTACTTTGCATGACTCAAGGACTAATATCTCTTATGAAAATTAGTTTACCTTGTCTTATATTTTGCTTTATTTTGGATAGCCCTAACATGGTTCTTTGAGGGACATCCTAGGTTTTCACCCAGGATGGTGTGCCCTTATTGCAGGACTTTGGCATGTGTGATGTAGAGTATTGAGTCACCCAGTGACTTGACACCCTCTAACATGATCTCTCACATCTTCAGAACCTTGTACGATGGACAGATGGGTTTGGATTTGGAAGATTTAGTCATGATGACACACAGGTGGGCTAAAATCCCACATGTTGCATAGTGTACCCAAGGGCTTATTACTCACTATATTGAGGATGTTGTATCAACAAAAAGTCGTATATCGTGTATAGATGAGATGAATCCTCCTCCACCTTGGACGCAGTTCCCTAAACCTTTGATGTTGTCCTCCATTGGGTGATGATGTTACCTTCTAGGGTTTGATGGAGATAGGGTTTGATGTCCCTTGGGGTACCATTGCTGATGGAGCATGACCATGGATGATGGGAGGAACCCCTTGTCATGTGGCCTTGGGAGGCCTTCATCTAGCCTTGGGAGGTTTGATGTCACCACACGTGTGGAATTTATGATGATTTATTTACATTTTTAGAATTTGTAGAGGCCACTTGAGGGGTTGGCTCCATTGTCAGCTCACTAATTGGTAAAGATCAATACATTAAAGTATCAATCGAGGGTTAGTAATCTTATGAAGCACAATCACTATATGTGAGGGTACTAGTCTTAAAATCAACCTAAAAGCTATCAAGAATGCTTTCACACAATGCTACCAAACACTTTTGTAAACTAAATTTCAAAAGAAACAAAGCCAATTATTCAAATGTTCACATCCTCAATGGTGGATACTTTGGTCACAAAGGGAAATTGTTCCAATGGAGTGAAAACATCTCTCCAACAAAACTCAGCTTGACTATGAACTTGAAATAATATGTATGCATCTACAAACAAAGCAAAGTATTCAAGAAGTGATATATCCCTACAATTCAATTACCACGATCTCCTTGGTTGGAACTCAAACTATAGGGTGAATTTGGCCTTCTCAAGTGATGAGCTTTAGCTGTCACAACTTCAATGGTGGAAATGTTGATTGTAAAGTGAAAATATCTCTACAATAATACTCTCATAACTGTGAAATTCAAATCACTCAATCAAGAGGTGGCGCCTTGCAATAATACTTTGTCTACCTATGAGTTTTCTTAAGTTTCAAAGCATTCTATTTGAATTCAAAGAAATTCTAAACAATTTCAATTCCTCCAACCAAAATTTGTCATAGTCACATTGGTGGAAAAACAGGTTGTAAAAGGAAGGTTGCCATTATAGTTATGACTTTTTTAACAACAATACTCTATTGTCCTTATGAAGATTATGGATTGCGATAAATTTCAAAATTAACTTAATTGTTATTTTCAATAAGGAAACTACTATAACATGTGTATATATATAACTGAAAAATGAAGGAACTATTAAATAGAAAACAAAATGAAAAAGGAAAAAACAAAACTAAGAGATTTACCAATAAATGGAGAAACAAACCAAAACCTTTGTACAGAAATATATAACTATGACATAGACCATAACATGGGAGCCATCCACGCTTTGGCTTATGCATAGGTAAAGAAAATTAAATGGAGGAAATGAGTTCTTGATATTAAGTATAGAATGAGTTTTACAGTGGTTCAAAATTTCTCCCATTCGACTCCCTAAATGCCTTATAGTTTGGCATATTTATACATCATAAAACATAACGAATAAACCTCAAAAACCTCCCTAGAGTAATGGCAGATATCAATTACCTCCTATGGATGCTATATCGAGCTCAAGATGATCAATTTTCTCCAAAATATCATGAGAATATTGAATTCATGTATGTTGTTATTCCTTTGCTTGTGGAGGGCATGCGTTGACCACACGTTGACTAGCGAGTTTTTGGATTGTTTCCCATGCTTCAAGACGACACAATCCATGGTATGAAAGATGGGAGAAAAACCCATGTGTCCTTTTTCTATGATTTGACCTGCAAATATGCTAAGCTCGGAGCAATTACTGGAAAATCACATTTTTGGTAATAATACTGATAAAGAAAACCAAAAAATTGATATTTTTGCTTATTAAATGGAAAATAGAAATAAACTAACAATTGCCTCCTCAATCCCTTATTAATCATGTGCTTAGTATAAAAGGGTACAAAAATTCCAAAATGGAGGAAGAACTGGGTAAAAATAAGGTGTGAATGGTGGTTTTTATGACAAAATATGGGCCCAACATCTCCCCCATAATTGAACTTTTGCATGTCCCTTATGAAAAATAAAAATTTCAAAATTGTCTTTAGCTTTGGTTTCAATATGCTCCTGGTTTCTTCCTCGGCTTGTATCTTCTTGATGACTACCCTACTTCTTGGATCTTTCCTTGAGTGATTGTTGTATGTTCTTCCTTGAGCTTCTTCAATTTCTCTCTTAATTGGTCATTCTCTTTAACAATCATTACAGTGTTCTTTTTTAGTATTTCATTTTCATCTTTTCTTTAGGAGTCTAGAATTTTCAATCTCTGTATTTCAGCCTTTAGTTTCTTTACCTCTTTCTTCTTTTTCTTCAATTTTGATTTTGTCATCTATGTAGAGATTGGTACTCGATCCTCTACCTACGATGTTCCTTTGACATTGTCCATAGTGGAAGGTACTTTTCTGGTTGATGATGGCTATATTTATCCTTTCTCTAGGATTTCTATATAATCATATCCCTATTGATGACTTTGATCAAGTTCTGGAATAGGTTTTCTTTGAAATCTGGTTCTTGGATTCTTTGAAATATTGTCAAATCATGATTGTCTTTGTTCCCTTATTTACTTGTCCTTCTCAATTTTCCTTTTCATGGATCTTGTCATCTTTACTGGCATTGTGGACTATGTTGTGTCTTTACTTGATTTCTTTTTCTTTCTCTTTTTCCTTGGTTGATCAGCAAGTTCTTGGTTCCATGTTGTTTCTTGAGAGATATTTCTTGATGCATGCTCTTCAGTGCCTTTATCATCATCTTCAAAGCCATTTTTTTCCAAAAACGTTGACCACTCTATGCCTTTCTTTGAAATCTCATGATTCATAATTAGTTTAATGAGGCCATGATGGTAAAGGGACCTCTCAACATTCTTACTTTTCCTTTGAATTGACTTAGCCATTTTAGTAAGGTTCTTCAGTAAATAATATGGCATATTTAATGGTTGTTGATCCTTAAAATGCATTAGTAACCTGGTGTGATAGAGAAAGATCAGGCTAAATATTCCTTCGCATGTGATAAAATTTGGAATAAGGAATGTTATATCCTTCCAAGGACCTTTGAGCCAGATTCTAGGCACTCCAGAAGTCCAATTCAACCTTATCATATTCCTTAACATGTATGGAATCCAGGCATTTTTTTTATAGGTTTGTTTTTAAACCACTTTTCTCATGTTTGTGGTAGCCCAATGATTTTAGACAATAAGTTCTCAGAGATATGCGGTGTGAGGTTTCCTATTTGAGCACATTATCCATCAAAACTATGGGCAAATGCCATGTCCTGGTTAAGATTTCTTCACAATCATCATGAACCCCAACCAAACTAATTCCATATGGTTCAAATCTTACAACCATTTTAAAATACTTGACTCTCTTTTTATATTTTTCTAGAAAACACAGAGACCTAGTTGACAAAATTTCCCCTTGTTCATGAGAAAGTATGTTTTTAATTTTTTATTCTACTCGATTTTTTAGATTGCTAGTGGTATTGCATTAAATTTTTTAAACTCTCCTCCTGTAATATTTAGCTTGTAACCCTAGATGTTAGTTAGAGATTAAAAATTTCTTATAATCTAGAGTCAAATAAATTGTTGTACTTCTAATTCTTAATTACATACTTGAAAATGAATACTCTATCTCTGTAAAACTTGCTTTCAGAATCGGAATGCTCCAAAAATTTTGAGAAATGAATTTTTTATATGAAAAATACCTCTATATATTGCGCAATTGTGTCTTCAATCTCAGGTTTTGTGAGCCCCTATTAATTTTAGAACCTCTCTCCCTGTAATTTCTATTTCTAGATTTGAATTCTATCCTTTTCTGTGCGACTTTGTGGCTCAATTAGTTGTTTTTGGTCTCGATTTCATCTTCATGTATCGTGCCTTCAACTCTTGCAATGAATTCTATGCAAAATTTCAATCCCTCTTCATGAAAATAGATACTCTGACAACTTCACCAAATGTGATATGTTTTTGTAAAAGGGAAAACATGTGAATTCATAGAGTCATGATGAGAAAGTATGGAATGAGTGATATGGAGAGATGTATGAAAAGATAGAGAAATGAAAGATATGATTAGTAGTGATGTAAGATAAATGGAAAGGGTAAGTAGAAAGATAGGTGATGGTTATGGGAAAATAGATTTGGATTATGGTTGGTAAATAGATGGATAGGTATGGTAAATAAAAGGATAGGTATGGTAAATAGATGGATATTAATGGTAGTATAAGGTAGAAATAAGTGAGAAATTATGGATGATAAAAGACCATAAAGGATTTAAAAGTAATTTTAAATTTTATTTTAATTTCTAAATAACAAAACAAGAAATATCAAACCTTGGTGTACCCGATGCTAATGCTTATGAATTTTTGCAGTTGGAATATCTCTCTAATGGTTGCAAGTTGCTTGCATGCTACTGGAATGTTTTCTTCCTAGATATGCATGTTAAATGCATGTTATTTGGGCGTCTTGATTCAATGGTTCAACTGATCAATCTTCATGTTGTTTTGATTCAGAGATTAGTAACTTGATTAATGACTCAAAAATAAAATCAAATTCTCAGATTTTCTCTTGTAGGAATTTATCATTTGAAGAATTGTATCTTTTTAAGAACAAAGAAGATCATGTTGTTGATAAAACTATTTAGAAATAGTCTTTGAAATATGATGTCCTAGCTTTTTCCTTCAATGTTTTTCAAAAAAAATTGAACTATTACAAGATCTGAGTGAATCTTGTAATTATTGAAGAACTATTCAATGTGAATTGTTTCCTTCCAGTCACCTGGTTTTCAAACAACAGTTCGAGTCTAGTGGCGCCAGAAACCCAATTTTCGCCACTAGATCATTTTATTTCTATTTTTATTTTTATTTTTTTATTCTTTTTTCTTTTTTCTTTTTTTTTTCTTTTTTTTTTCTTTTTTGTTTCTCCTTTTTTATATATATTTCTACCTTCCAATGTCCTAAGAAAAAATATGAGTTTAGTGGTGCTAGAGACCTGGTTTTCACCACTAAATTAAGTTTATTTTGTAGAAAGTAATGAATTTCAAAATGGAAGAGGAATGGAAGTAACACTTCCATGTTTCACAACTTCCATTTCATCTTGTTGAGATATAAAAGAAACAAATGCATTCCAACTGATTGGTTTGTTGTAGAGATTCAGCCTATGGCCTTTGTGTTGGCAAATATTGAACAGACAACGAATGCTTGTTGGCAAATATTGAACAGACAACGAATGCTTGTTGGAAAATATTAAACAGACAGCGAATGGTTGTCATTGATGGCAAGTTTATATCAGACAGGAATCCCGTTGCAACAAGATCGTGATTCAATCATAGCCATTGAATCAAGAATGAATCTGGAACGTTGATTCCAATCTTTGTCAGACTTTCGGGGATCGAGAGTTGAAGAAGTTATGTAATATCATCCACAGGAATCCCGATTTCGCGATATGCGAAATTCTATTTTAATCGCAGCCGTTGAGTTAAGACCATATCCAGACCGTTGATCCAACTCCTTGTCGGAGTTTCGCGAATTGCGATTTCAAAAGGAAAAGAAACAAATGCAACAAGGATTACGATTTCGCGATATCGCGACTCAATCGTAGCCGTTGAGTCAAGGTCATACCTAGACTGTTGATCACAGCCCGTGTCGGAGTTTCTCGAATCGCGATTTCAAAAGGAAAAGAAACAAATGCAACAAGTATCCCGATTTCGCGATATGCGATATCATGACTCAATCATAGCCGTTGAGTCAAGATCATACCTGGACCGTTGATCATAGCCCGTGTCGGAGTTTCGTGAATCACAACTTAAAAAGGAAAAGAAACAAATGCAACAAGACTTCCGATTTCGTGATATGCGATATCGCGATTCAATCGTAGCCGTTGAAACAAGATCATATATGAACCGTTGGTTAACCTCTGTGTCGGAGTTTCGTGAATCACAATATGGAGAGACAAAATAAACAATGCAACTTGAATTACGAATTTGTGATATGCGAAATCGCGAAAGAGCCTTATGCATAAGGCTATGGTCATATCCCTTGGTCACGGGAAGAGAAGGAGTCAGTCCAGATAAGCTCCATTTCGGAGTTTCGTAGATCGTGACATGAAGTGTCGAGACACTTGGGCAAAGGAATGTCGAAATGTCGAAACCCGATTTAAAGGCAAGAATAATAAAGGTCATCCAACGGTGCGGATAAAGTTGAATGTGATCGAAGGGTTATTGTTCTCTCTCACAGATTAACTCCTCAGTTACAAATATCTTAAGTGAAATGGAATCATGATTGTGAATTAGTTAGCGGTTCAGTTGCTAGGACAAGTGTCCTTGTTTTGGCTGAGGGAAGGCGAAGTGGAACCATCGAGGAGGTGTGTATAAAAGAAAATGAGACCGACTGTATGAGGTTGGTTGTTCTGGACAGAAAAGGAATGAAACAGTAAGAAAGAGAAAAGTAGAGGATGCGCAGGAGGAAAGTGATCATGTGTGCAGAGTGAGATGAAACGCGGAGCAGAATCACAGAGCAAGTTGAAACAGAGCAGAATGACAGAAAAGGTTGATGTAGAGCAGACCTTCTGAACAGACAGCGGAAGAGAAGAATTGCAGAACATTTTGTTGAAGATCAGATACAGAGAAAGATTGGTAAGAATTGATTTATCTGTGTAGTTGTCTGTGTATTCATTCTTTAATATTTTAGGGAGGTTGGGAGGTGCTCGGGAGGACTGTTGTCCTCAGAGGTTCAAGTGGGTGCTTGAACACAGGAAGTTGGGGCTTCCATCTGGTTGCAGCCAGAGAAACCAGGGTGGCAGGGTGGTGCAAGGGAGAACTCTTGTTCTCTGTTATGCAGGTTGGAGCCTGTGTAACTGGAAGTTGGTGCTTCCATCCAGTTGGTG